>QRFJ01003762.1:76112-126121 GCA_006176705.1 Cocos nucifera | reverse complement strand
GGGAGATTTATCTCAGTGTCGATGGGTGAAAAAACTTATCTTCTGTTGACGTAGAAGCGTCGGAAAAGATTCTTATCTTCCAGCGACCGGAGATCGAACGTGGAGCTCGGAGGAGATCTTATCTCCAACAGCCTGTAGGTTGAAGGAGATTTTATCTTTCGTTGACGTAGACGTTAAAGCTCGAAAAAGATCTTATCTCCAGCAGTCGAGGTTGAAGAAGATTTTATTCTCTATCGATGTAGGCTCAAGGAAGATCTTATCTCCGACAGATCAAGATTGAGATAGAGCTCGGGAGAGATTCTTTTCTCCAGCAGCCAAGATTGAAGGTAAAGCTCGAGAAAAATCTTATCTCCAGCAGTCGAGGTTGAAGGAGATCTTATCTCCTATTGACGTAGATTTTAAAACTCGATCTTTGACTTTGCTCACATTAGAACGAGGTTCTCCTCCTATTCCTAATGGCTATGGGGGCACATAAGGGCCGTTGTCAGGACCTCTTCCTCCATCTCGTCTAAAATGAATGAGGCCTTCGACTTTGCTCCGTGTTAGGACGAGGTTCTCCTCTTATTTCTAATGGGCTGTGGAGGTACATAATGGACCATTGTCAGGGTCTCTCCCTCCATCTCGTCTAAAATGAATGAGTTCTTTGACTTTACTCACGTTAGGATGAGGTTCTCCTCCTATTCCTAATGAACTATGGGAGCACATAAGGACCATTGTCAGAGCCTCTTCTCCCATCTCATCTAAAATGAACGAGACCTTCGACTTGCTCATGTTAGGATGAGGTTCTCTTCCTGTTCCTAACATGGCCACTATTGTTTACTTCTTTCCTGTCATCAGGTAGTTTTTGCACCGAAAAATAATAATGTTAAAATGGAGGAGTCTTACTGAAGAAAAATTATCGACAGTACATTCTCGGATTCTCCGAGTCTTAAGGTCGTGGGAGCGTTGTTCCTCCGAGCTTTTTAGATGGTAAGTCTCGGACCTGATGATCTCCTCTATTTTATGCTGGCTTTCTCAATTTGGAGCAAGCTTCTCTTGGCTTTGACGCTGAGAGATGACAGCCCGTCGAAGTATCAAGCCCCCAGAGATAGCATCGATGATGCCGGAAGGCGGTCGATCTTTTTGTTGTTTCTTTCTTATTGATGGTTCTAGCTTCTGGGGGGAGGACTTCTGCACGTCCTTCTATTGAGGCTTCCTTGATGACGAGCTCAAGAAGGAGTTTGAGCTCACTTGCGCTCGAGAGGAGGGTCCATGAGCATGATCGAGCTTCATTCGGCCCTCCTGTGAAACCTCCTAGGGAAGGACTTCATGCTCTTTTATCGAGGCTTCCTTGATGACGAGCTCGATAAGAAGTTCGACCTGGCTTGCACTCAGGGGGTGCCCATGAGCATGGCCGAGCTTTTATTCCGGCCCTCCTATGAAACCTCTTGGGGGAGAACTTAATGCCCTTTTGTCGAAGCTTCCTTGATGACGAGCTCAGGAGTTCGACCTCGCTTGCATTGGAGGAAGTCCGTAAGCATGGCCGAGTTTCATTCGACCCTCCTGTGAAATTCTATGAGGGAGAACTTCATGCCCTTTTGTCAGGACTTTCTTGACGACGAGCTCGAGGGGGAGTTCGGCTTTGCTTGTGCTTTGGAGGGAGTCCATGAGCATACCAACTTCATTCGACCTCTCTGTGAAATTTTATGGGGGAGAACTTCATCTCTTTTGTCAGGATGCTTCCTTGACGATGAGCTCAAGGGAGAGTTCGGCCTTGCTTGCGCTTGGGGGGAGCCCGTGAGTACGGTCGAACTTCATTCCGGCCCTTCTGTGAAGCCTCCTAGGAGAGAACTTCATGCCCTTTTATCAGGGCTTCCTTGATGACGAGCTTGAGGGAGAGTTTGGCCTCGCTTGCACTCGGGGGGAGCCCATGAGCGCGGCCTAACTTCATTCCACCCTCCTACAAAGCCTCTTGGAGGAGAACTTCGGCTCTCTGTTTCTCCTTCTTAAGGGCGACGGGTATACTAGGCTCTTTCTTGGGATCGATTTTCGACATCTTGATGGTGGATTTTCTGATGGAGTCATCATCGGGGCCTGCCGCATGGCCTGCATCATCCCGGTGAGGCCCTGAATTCGCTGCATCAGTAGGTTGAACTGCTCTGAATCTATCATGGCCATCAATGGAGGTGGAGGTTGAAGCACCGATGATGGAGTAGGAATAGATAGATCTGACTCAAATCTGATGATAGAAGTGGTAGATGTCCGGATAGTCACCTTCTTTGGAGGTATTTCTTGGGATTGAGGGAGAGGATGGAGATGAACCTTGAGAAGAAGATCCACAGGATCGACTAAGCACTCCTTTAAGAATAAGGATAGCTCAAAATAGAGGGCTCTTCTTCTAGCACCAATTCTGTTGGTGCAGAATTTGGTTGATGTCGGATCGAGCTAGAGTCGAGGAGGACGAGGTCGCCGTCGGTGACCTATGCAAAATAAAGTTTCATTCGGAGTCGATGGTGGTGGCTCCGTAGGATCCTCCGACGATCAAGTCAGCTCTTCTGGCCAACAGAAATGGAGTGTTCATGAAAGAGAGTCAATAGAGTTTCGGAGAAAGAGGAAGAAGAGCTTAGAGAAAACGTATCTGGAGGGTCCCTTTTTATAGGCGGAGCTTGATTGATGGTGACAGCTGCAGCTGTTTGACAGCGGGCCGCTCGAGGCCTGATGGAGTTCGGTACGGAGAGGAAAGGTGTCGTCAGGCTGATGGTGACAACCATACCGTCCGATAGCGTTGCCTATGGCAGACTGATGGCGACCGTTCATCGAGATTTAATAGCCGTAGCTCTGAAAAAGTAGACGTTGATTGGTGGACTTCGGCATATATCAATTCCAGAGGAGTTTGGACTCCTGAAGGAATACGTCTGGAGGAGATTATCCAGGAGTAATTCGCTAGAGGAATCTGACTGAGGGAGAAGTCCGGAAGGAGTTCGGCTCCTGAAGGAGTTCAATCGAAGGAGAAGTTCGGAAGGAGTTCAATTTTCATAGGCGTCCGACTTGAGGAGAAGCTCGGAAGGAGTTCGGCTTCCGTAGGCGTCCGACTGGAGGGTGCGGAGGAGTCGGCGATTGGAGGAGTGAGCAATTGGAAGGAGTTCGGCTTCCTGTAGGCGTCCGACTAGAGGAGAAGCTCGGAAGGAGTTTGGCTTCTATAGGCATCCGACTAGAGAAAAAGCTCGAAAGAAGTTTGGCTTTTGTAGACATCCGACTGAAGGAGTGCGGAGGAAGTTCGGCTCCTATAGGAGTCCGACTGGAGCTCGACTGCTGAGAAGTTTGACCGACTGAAGAGATTTGGCTAAGACTCGATCGCTGAAGAGTTTGACCGACTGAAGGAGTTCGGCCAAAGTTTGACCGTTGAAGCTCTTCTGTGATCATCGGTTATATTTGGCAAGCATCAGGCTAGACTTCGATAGGAGCGAAATTTATCCCCAACAATAGTTTCCCCCACTTTCAAGTTCGAAACTCGAAGAAAGGGAGTACAGAAAAGGCAATTGTCGAAGTCTTCTTCAGGGCTCTACGTCAGTTCAGGTTGAAGCTCGGGGGAGATCTTATCTATAGCCAAAGTTGACATCGAAGTTGAAGCTCGGAAAAGATCTTATCTTCAGCAGCCGAGGTCAAAGGTGGAGTTTGGAAGAGATCTTATCTCCAGCGATCGAGGTCGAACGTGGAGCTTGGAAGGAGATCTTATCTCCAGCGGTCGAGGTTGAAGGTGGAGCTCGAGGGAAGATCTTATCTTCGCAATCGAGTGAAGATGGAGCTTCGAAGAAGATCTTATCTCCAGCGGTTCGAGAATCTTCGAACGTGAAGCTCGGGGGAGATCTTATCTCCATCCAGCCGAGGTTGAAGGAGATCTTGTCTCCTGTTGACGTAGAAGCTCGGGAGAGATCTTATCTCCAATGGTTGAGAATCGAACATGAAGCTCGGGGGAGATCTTATCTCCAGCAGTCGAGGTTGAAAAGAGATCTTGTCTTTTGTTGACATGAAGCTTGGGAGAGATCTTATCTCCAATGCCGAGGTCGAAGGAGCTCGGGGAGATCTTATCTCCAGCGGCCAAGGTCAAACGTGGAGCTCGGAAGATCTTATCTCCAATAGTCGAGGTTGAAGGAGATCTCATCTCCTAGAAGCTCGGGGAGATCTTATCTCCAGCTAAGGTTGACGTTGAATTGGAAGCTCGGAGGAGATCTTATCTCAGCAATCGAGGTTGAAGGAGATTTCTTTTCTTCTGTTGACGTAGAAGCTCGAAAGGGAGATCTTATCTCCAGCAGCCGAGGTTCGAAGGTGGAGCTCGGGAGAAAGATCTTATCTCCAGCAGCCGAGGTTGAAGGAGATCTTATCTCCTGCCGACGTAGACTCTGGAGCTCGGAAAGAGATCTTATCTTCAGCAGTCGAGGTTGAAGAAGATTCTTATCTCCTATCGACGTAGAAGCTCGAGGAAGATCTTATCTCCAGCAGTCGAGGTTGAAGGAGATCTTATCTTCTGTTGACGTAGAAGCTCGGAGGAGATCTTATCTTCAGCAGTCGAGGTTGAAGGAGATCTTATCTCCTATTGACGTAGAGAGCTCGAGGAAGATCTTATCTCCAGCAGCCGAGGTTGAAGGTGGAGCTCGGAAAAGATCTTATCTCCAGCAGCCGAGGTTGAAGGAGATCTTATCTCCTTGACGAAAGCTCGGAGGAGATCTTATCTCCCGAGGTTGAAGGAGATCTTCAGCTCGAGAGAGATCTTATCTCCAAGTCGAGGTTGAAGGAGATCTTATCTCCTATTGACGTAGACTTGAAGATCTTGGAGCTCGGAGAGATCTTATCTCCAACAATTGAGGTCGAACGTGGAGCTTAGAGGAGATCTTATCTCCAGCAGCCAAGGTTGAAGGAGATCTCATCTTCTGCCGACGTAGATTCTGAAGTTCGGGGGAGATCTTATTTTCAGCAGCCGAGGTCAAAGATAGAGCTCGAGGAAGATCTTATCTCCAACAGCCGAGGTTGAAGGTTGAGCTCGGTGAAGATCTTATCTCTAGCAATCGAGGTTGAAGGTAGAGCTCAGAGGAGATTTTATCTATAGCAGTCGAGGTTGAAGGAGATCTTATCTCCTATTGACGTCGATGTTGAAGCTCAGGATAGATCTTATCTTCAGCAGTCGAGGATAAAAGAGATCTCATCTCCTATTGACGTAGAAGCTCGAAGAAGATCTTATCTCCAACGTCGAGATTGAAACGTGGAGCTCGAGAGAAGCTCTTATCTCCAACAATCGAGGTTGAAGGAGATCTTCATCTCCTATCGATGTAGACTCTAAAGCTCGAAGGAGATCTTATCTCCAGTGATCGAGGTTGAAGGAGATCTTATCTCCTATTGACGTAGAAGCTTGAAAAAGATCTTATCTCCAGTCTGAGGTCGAACGAGAGCTCGGAGGAGATCTTATCTCCAACAGTCGAGATTGAAGGAGATCTTATCTTTGTTGACGTAGACGTTGAAGCTCGGAGGAGATCTTATCTCCAGCAGCCGAGGTTGAAGGAGATCTTATCTCCTTGTTGACGTAGAGGCTTGGGGGAGATCTTATCTCCAGTAGCCGAGGTTGAAGGAGATCTTATCTCCTCTCGGAGGATCTCCAAGTCGAGATTGAAGGTAAAGCTTGGAGGAGATCTTATCTCCAGCAGTCGAGATTGAAGGAGATCTTATCTCCTGTTGACGTAGACTTTAGCTCGATCTTCGATTTTGCTCACATTAGGAACGAGGTTCTCCTCCTGTTCCTAACGGGCTGTGGGGGCACATGAGGGACCGTCGTCCTCGCCTTCTCCCCCCATCCCGTCCTAAAATGGAACGGAGGCCTTCGACTTTGCTCACGTTAGGACGAGGTTCTCCTCCTGTTCCTAGCCGGCTGTGGGGGCACATGAGGACCGTCGTCCTCGCCTCTCCCCCCATCCCGTCCTTCTAAAATGGACGGAGGCCTTCGACTTTGCTCGCATTAGGACGAGGTTCTCCTCCTGTTCCTAGCCGGCTGTGGGGGCACATGAGGACCGTCGTCCTCGCTTCTCCCCCCATCCCGTCCTTTGTGGACGGGGCCTTCGACTTTGCTCACGCTAGGACGAGGTTCTCCTTCTATTCCTAACATGGCACTGTTTGCTTCTTCCCTGTCATCAGGTAGTTTTTGCACCGAGAAACAATAATGTTGAAATGGAGGAATCTTACTGAAGAAAAATTATCGACAGTACATTCTCGGATTTTTCGAATCTCAAGGTCCTAGGAGTGTTGTTCCTCCGAGCTTTTCGAACGGTAAGTCTCGGACCTGACGATCTTCTCTATTTTGTGCTGACCTTTTCAATTTGGAGCAAGCTTTTCTTGGCTTTGATGTTGGGAGATGACAGTCCGTCGAAGTATCAAACCCTAGAGATAGCATCGATGATGTCGGAAGGCGGTCGATCTCCTTGTTGTTCCTCTCTCATTGATAGTTTTAGCTTCTGAGGGAAGGATTTCTTCACGTTCTTCTATCGAGGCTTCCTTGATGATGAGCTCGAGAAGGAGTTCGGACTTGCTTGTGCTCGGGAGGAGGATCCGTGAGCATGGCCGAGCTTCATTCGGCCCTTTTGTGAAACCTCCTAGGGGAGGACTTCATGCCCTTTTGTTGGGGCTTTCTTGATAACGAGTTTGAGAAGGAGTTCGATCTCGCTTGTACTCAGAAGGAGCCCTGAGCATGGCCGAGCTTTATTCAGCCCTCCTGTGAAACCTCCTGGGGGAGAACTTTATGCCCTTTTATCGGGGCTTCCTTGATGACAAGCTTGAGAAGGAGTTCAGCCTCGCTTGCACTCGGAGGGAGCCCGTGAGCGTGGCCGAGCTTCATTCAGCCCTCCTATTAAACCTTCTGAAGGAGAACTTCATGCCCTTTTGTCAGGACTTCCTTGACGACGAGCTCGAGAGGGAGTTCGGCCTCACTTGTGCTTGGGGGGAGCCCATGAGCACGGTCGAACTTCATTCGGCCCTCTTGTGAAATCTCCTGGGGGAGAACTTCATGTCCTTTTGTCAGGGCTTCCTTGACGATGAGCTTGAGAAGAAGTTCGGCCTCGCTTGCGCTCGGAGGAAGTCCGTGAGCGCGGTCGAACTTCATTCCGCCCTCCTGCGAAGCCTCCTGAGAGAGAACTTCATGTCCTTTTGTTAGGGCTTCCTTTACGACGAGCTCGAGGGGAAGTTTGACCTTGCTTGCGCTCGGGGGGAGTCCGTGAGCGCGGTCGAACTTCATTCCGCCCTCCTGCGAAGCCTCCTGAGAGAGAACTTCATTACCTTTTGTCAGGGCTTCCTTTACGACGAGCTCGAGGGTGAGTTTGACCTCGCTTGCGCTCGGAGGGAGTCCGTGAGCATGGTCGAACTTCATTCCACCCTCCTACGAAGCCTCCTAGGGGAGAACTTTGGCTCTCTGTTTCTCCTTCCTAAGGGCGACGGGTATGCTAGGCCAAATGCTCTTCCTTGGAACAGATTTTCGACATCCTGATGATGGATTTTCTGATGGAGTTGCCGCTGGAGCCTGCCGCATGGCCTGCACCATCTCGGTGAGGCCCTGAACCTACTGTATCAGCAGGTTAAACTGCTCCGAATCTATCATGGCTATCGGTGGAGGTGGAGGTTGAAGTGCCGATGATAGAGTAGGAGTGGATGGATCCAGCTCAGATCTGACGGTAGATGCGGTAGATCTTCGGATGGTCACCTTCTTTTGAAGCATTTCTTGGGACTGAGGAAGATGGTGGAGATGAACCTTAGAGAAGGAGGTCGACAGGGTCAGCTGAGCACTCCTTTAAGAATAAGGGTACCTCAGAGACAGAGGCTCTTTCTCTAGCGCCAATTCTATTGGTGTAGAATTTAGTTGACGTCGGATTGAGCTGGAGCGAAGGAGGATGAGGTCGCCATCGGTGACTTACAAAATAAAGTCCCGTCCGGAGTTAATGGTGGTGGCTCCAGCAGGATCCTCCGATGATCAAGTCAACTCTTCTGGTCAACAAAAATGGAGTGCTCATGAAAGAGAAGTGAGCTTCGAGCTAAGAAAAAACGTATCTAGAGGATCACTTTTTATAGACAGAGCTTGATTGATGATGACAGCTGCAGCTGTCTAGCAGCGAGCCGCTCGAGGCCTAGTGAAGTTCGGTACAGAGGAAAAGGTGTTGTCAGACTGATGGTGACAGCCATACCATCCGATAGCATCATCTGTGGCAGACTGATGGCAACCGTTTGTCGAAATTTAATAGCCGTAGCTTTGAGAAAGCAGGCGTTGGTTGGTGGACTTCGACATATATCAATTTCAGAGGAGTTTGGACTCCTGAAGGAAATACGTCTGGAGGGGATTATTCGGGAGTAATCTGCTGGAGGAATCCGACTGAGGGAGAAGTTCGGAAGGAGTTCGGCCGAAAAAAATTCGAAAGGAGTTCGACTTCCGTAGGCGTCCGACTGGAGGAGAAGCTTGGGAGGAGTTCGGCTCCCGTAGACATCCGACTGGAGAAGTGGTTTGGAAGGAGTTCGACTTCTGTAAGCGTCTGATTAGAGAAGTTTCGAAAGAAGTTCGGCTTCTGTAGATGTCCGACTGAAGAAGTACGAAGAAAGTTCAATTTTCGTAGGAGTTCGATTGGAGCTCGACCGCTGAGAAGTTCGACTGGCTGAAGGGATTCGACTAAAACTCGACCGCTGAAAAATTCGGCTGGTTAAAGGAGTTTGGCCAAGATTTGACCGTTGAAACTCTTCTGTGATCATTGATTGCATTGGACTAAACATCATATTGGACTTCGACAGGAGCGAAATATATTTTCAATAAGTAAAAAAAAATCTATTTTAGATTCTTTTAACTCAATTATTTGAGGCTCGCCTTTCAAACCCTTTATCACAATTCGATCCTCTCTTCGGAACCAATCACATGAACATCAAAAAAAACAAACAAGAAATGGTCATGTTAATTATATGTATGTACTGCTTATAACCTCATGGCACTCAAATATAGCAAGGAAACATATCATACACAATGGTCTTTTTTTTTTATTTTTCTGGTACATGGAGAATGAGAGGAATAAGTGCCCTCAAATTTGCAATCAATAACCCGAAGTCCCTCTTTTTTTTGCGGTAACCACCAGAATACCATATGAACTTAATAAAAATAGTGCAATGCACCTTTATCTACATGGCATGGCATGCATATCATGGATTAAAATATAGATTAAAAATAAATCTCAAGAAGATAACGGTAATTTATCCTAGATTATATTATCTAACTTAACCTTAGCTAACAAGCTTCAACCTGGACATAATGGCTGGATTTATATTAAAATTATTCAGCACTTAGTATTATCATGTTACAAGTAAAAGTCCACTTTTTAAAACCGAGATCTTAAGAATTATTTGGGAAAAAAATGTCAGATGATTCAAGGAAAACATGTAACATTATCAGATGTAGAGAAATTTCTGTGCACCTCCTGCAGTGGTGTAGAGAAACCATCTCCAATGAGTAACAGTAGCTTTGTATAGCAATGCAGAAATTTCCTTCGAGGTCTGGAGAATAGCAGGGTTTCCAAGCTCTCAATGTTCATTAAAAGGAAAGAAAATAAAGAAAGATTTTAGGAGAAAGGAACAAAGAGAAGAAGATCAAAACCCTTGTTACCTGCGGAAACTCAAGTAGTTCCTCTTGAATGTTATAAAAACCTAACGCCAAGCGATACAACTCCTAGTTTTTCAACAGACTAAATAGCAATTTGTGGATCTGGGTTCTTGAAACTCTAGTTTGCCATGAATTCCTTGGCGGCAATACTAATCACGGTAAAGAAATTCAAGAAATCCTAAAAAAGGAATCTTGAAAAGAAAAAAACAAAAGAGCAATTAGAAAGCAGAGAAGGCTAAGATGACGAAGGAGGCTCAGATTCACCAATTGACCTGCAACTAATAAATCAAAATGGTTACGAATGATTGCCTGCAGAAGAATAGCAGCAGATCATCGAAGATTGTCTTACCGTCAACAAAATAGTTGTTTCCTGATCAAAACGCAGCGAAAGCATTGCTTCATCTAGGAATCATCACAGAACCCAAAAGCAATGCCGCTCTCCTAATTTTGGGAAACAAAGAAAAAGAAGAGAAGCAAGAGAGAAGAAACATCAAAGAAGAAAGAAAAAAAGAAAACAAGGAACACAACATCACAGCCATCATCCACCTAAAAGATCAACAACATATAAGATAGTTGCAAGGAAAATGCTTTCTACGGCACCGATGGTGTAGCTTCGTGGATACACGTGGTGATTAACTCTCGCATAAGGCTGGAGCGTCGAGCCCAAAAAATAAATTTTTTTTCCGCTCCAATCCCGTGCGAGCAGACGGTGTCCATAGAGCTGCACCGTTTGTGATGTATAAAATATTTCCCTTACAACTATCTTAGAATCAGATTAAGCCATGGGGATTTGGGCCAGCCCACTAAAGATGTAAGTCACAATAGTTGTAAACATAGACATCCAACGCTCATGATAATTGGGCCATGAATTCTATAAAATTTTATCTTAATTATTTTCTAACCATATTAAATAGGATAAGCTAAATCGGTAGTTAATGAGATGGACTAAATAGGTTAAATATAGAAGGAATGAATTGATAGAGCTAGCACAAAATATAAGGTAGGCTCGGTTTAAATTGAATTTTTCAAAATTGAAATCAAAACTGAATGAATTTAAAATTTTTAAATCAAAATTAATAGTTTATATTGATCTTACAATTCGGTCCGGTTGCCCGCACGCTCCTACTAAAAAATGTCACCCCCACGGATAAAGCAGATCGATGAGGATCAGCTCATAGGGTGCATATGGTATAGGATACAATTTCTCTCCTCTTTATTGATTTTCTTGTATTGTGTTGACTAGGTCCACCCGCTTAGGTGGATCAATCCAACGATAAAAACACGTGCATATTCCTTTATGGTTGGATAGATCCACCGCTGAGTTGGTGGACCTGATCCAACCAAACAATTTTGCTACCTCCAAAGCTTTCGTCATGGAGGTGATCAGGCCGAGGATGACTTTCAATTGCTCTTGCATGGTTGCATCGTGCTGATAACTAAGAGGATGGTGCATCTCTATGAAGATTTTGGCCCATCAACTTGTCAAATAGCATCTTCAAAATAACTAGGGGAGTGCCCGCTTATGGAAGGCTCGTACGGCACTATTTTGCCACCGCGCACTAGATGGCCTCTTGGCCCTGGCCGCTCTCTTTCTTCAATTTGAGAGTTTAACCCTAAACGGATGGAATGGATTAAAGCTATGTTGATGGAGATCTGGAAAATGGTTGGGCCGAGACGAGATGATCCACTCCTGTTGTTCATTTTAGCCGTTGGCATCGAGTTGTCCCGCGATCCTCACACTCTCATTCGGAAAATTCCCATCATCCAATTTGCAAACTACACCCTAATCTTCTCCAAAGCTGATGAGCTTCTAGCTTCAACCGTTAAGGTGCTCATTTATCTCTCTGAGCAAATTTCTGGAATGAAATTAGTTTCTACAAAGTATCCCTAATCTATTTGGGTTATTATCCTAATGGAGAGGACGATACCACCATTAGAGACAAGAAACATGCTCGTCAATTATACATTTAGGTCTTCCTAAGTTCCTGTAGCTCATAAATACCACCTTACGGTAGAAGTCAATCAGAATTAACCAGCATAAACTGAATTTTTCTTGCTCATCCTTTAAATCTTTCCACCTCAAGCTTCTTGTTGGAAACTTTTGAGCCACCATCGAAGTTGGTGATGATACCACACCATGCATAGATCGTCTTGGCATCAAAGTGAAAAAAAGGCAAAAAAAAAAAGAAAACGAATGATGATTAAAAATAGTAAAATAAGTACCCAGGGTTCTGAAACAACAAGATCGTGTTTGTCCGAGACTCCGACAACAGAGTCTAGAGATGCTTTACATGCATGGACTCGTCGCCCATTCTTATTCTCCTCACTTTTTTGGCATCTCAAGATTACCTACTTTCTTTATGGCAGAACCCTTGCATAAGAAAACCCCATATAAAATAAACATACAAGTTGACAATGAGCTAGATCTCCATGTCATGTCCTAAGTTCGGCTACAAGGGAAGCTGATATTGGGAGATAATGCCCCCCGACAATATCAGCCTACAATCCCATGTTCATTTGGATGATGGTGCTTTAAATTAAACCAATATCAATTAGTGGTCTCTGTTCTCAACCTGTCAAGTTAAATCCCAGCACTTGGTCTATTGCTGGTACCTTGACGCTCGGTCTGCTTTGGTGGTGCCTTAAATAATTACTCAACTTCTCTCTGATATCGCTACAATAACTGTTTTCTAATCGATTTTCTGACTTCCGTCATTGGCAAAGATACTTCTATCATTAGCTAAGATGTGATGTAGACGGTGGTGCCAGGTCCTAGTAACCATGTCACAAAATTACATAGGTAACAACGATGCTTGACCAAGTAAAGAACATGCCAAAAGGCTAATGTGATTCAATAAACCGCCGCCCTAAGCAACAAAAGTATACCAAGACAAATTCTGGAGTTTACCAGCAAATAAATCAAAATGTGCCATTCTCACTTCCAGGACAACTGGGACCATGTTTTGAAACCTTAGCTCGCTGTTCCATATCACTAGCACCTATCAGGTTTGCTTGCTAAAGAGACATCAATGGGTAGGACTTACCCAGGATGGTTTCCCCAGAAAATAATTAATCTAGCCGCTATAAGATGAGATGACAAGGAGTTTAGTAGTTCCTTTGACGACTATCACAGAAAACAGTAAAGATGCTATCATCTACGACCAAAAGGTCTAGTTAACATCGAGCTTTTGCTGCCACATAGAGTTAAAAGTAGCTCAGAAGAAATCTAGATAATTCAGACGACAAAGAGAAGAATAAACTCGAACAGACGTTACAGGATTGGTGAAGTTCTAGGATGATACGGTTATGAAGCTTCATGCGACAAATACCGATGAAGTTGACTGCCCATATATAAAGCAAGTGTATGGTGTATAATCAACATAAAGGTTGTGGTTAAGGAGGAATAGATGGCAAAGAATGACCGGCCAAAATCACCTAAACAACAAAGGCTCACGGACAATAGAAACTCAAGCAAATACATTTCATGTCACCCTAAGATTCTGATTGCAATGCAATTGCACTGTTCATCTAAAGGGAACTAAGAAGACTATGCTGTCCAACCATGTTCAGGTCATGGAATCATCTGGGCATGTTCAACGGTAATGTTTAGGTCTAGTTAGGAGCACAAACGTGAAGGTGCAAGAAGACAAGGTTTTTTTAAAAAAAGAATGGCTTCACAAAGCTATATCAGCTCAATGGCTAGACGCAAGTCAATTCTTGGATATAAATAAACGGAGCCCTTGTGGAAGTCAAAATATGAATATCAAAGATCTCATCACTGCATTTAACCTACAGGAAGTGAGTTCTAAGAAACCACAAACAGACTATTTACCTATAATAAATAATATTTGGCTTAACAATAAGTCAATCTCAGTTCCAAAAATAAATTACTGAGTCAACTAGCATACCCTAAATTTTGGTCCATTTGAACTTCAGAAGTTACAGCTTCATCCTACGAAATGATAAAGAATCATCCACAACTAAATAGACCATAATCATTCCTAGATATCATAAAACCTACCTTTATGATACATAATATATTGATAAAAAAAGGCATACCAAGGGCTCATGCCACTGCAAAGTCTGGGGAGGGTTAAATGCAACAACCTTCCTCTCGTGCATGGAGAGGTTGATTCCATGTTTCAAACATGTGATGCCTATATCATAATGGAGCAACCTTACCATGGTGCCAAAGCCTATCTTCACAAAATGCATTCATAAGCATGCTAGAATTTTAATATAAACTCAGGCAAGAAATCATGAAAATTAAAGAGAAAGAGGAGATGCAAAAAGAATGGTGAAGTATCTAGAACAATGTGTGGAAGTGTTTTCCAAGCCAATGGAAAGTTATGTGGATCAACATAACCAACAAGGTTAATAAAAAAAAGATTACATGATTGTAATTACCACACAATATGTCACAAGGCTATAACCATAACTAATGGCCAATAGACAATATAAAATTCTTCCTATTTTGAACATAGATCTAATATAAAAAGGGAGAGGAGCTAGGATAAGGTATTAATCTAATAGTTCTGAGATTATAAACATGCATTTTCCAGAAGATCATGTAATTATCTCGTGGCAACTGCAAATGATACTATTAGAAAGTTGTAGTAAGGCAACCGAACAATTTGTCAAAGAAAAATATTAAGCAACATGGGCAGTACATAAAAATGGGAGAAAAAGTAGTGTCGCTACGATGATGTAAAGAAGAAAAGGATGTCAATGTCAGCAAAAGAACAGGGCAACACAAACTCAATGACATTAGAAATGAAAATGAAAAAACAAATTAAATCAATTAGTGAATCACAACAAATGGGAGTAAAAGTTGTCTAATGGTGAAGCAGGCATTTCAGCCTAACTTAATAACAAGAGACCTAGAAGAATTGCAGAAAAATAATAGCATAATAATGATCACAAAAAAAAAAAGAAGCACTGTCAGTTCATCTAAAAGCGATCATCAATTTATGGTCAGGATTTTGTTATGATTCAGTGCGAACATGATATGATAAGAATAAAAAGGGAACATGGATACTTTTGAACACACTTGCAATTAATATAAGCTATAACATGAATGCTTTGAGGACTGTAGCATCAAGTGAAGACTGAACTTAGGTGAAAAGAACAATCAGACTCAGAGTGGTGGACATCAACTGATTAATGTTTATTGAACAATGAATTAAAACAACAAAATGCTCATGACCATTGCCAAAAAATTTGTTGGTTTAGAAATTAACCATTTATTAATGCCAGATAAAATGACTGGCAGTGCAATCATCTAGCAGATTATTTCATCCACAGTTTAGACCAACATGCAACAGTGACCTAGAAACAGCATCTACCATGAATGGCTCGATCACATCATTCAAAGTTGATAGCACGAGCTACCAAAAAAGCACGGCAATTGCTATAGTCTATCCATGAAAGCATTAAAGTTAAATGTGTCTAAGTCACAGTGGTGAAAACCAACCTACAGAACCATATCAGAAATCAATGCCAACTTTAAACAGATGTTAGGGCATTCCACAAAAGTGGTGTGTGCGACAACAAAGCAAAGCATGTGGATAACCAATTGCATCCCTAAGGCTAACCGACCCAAAAGAAAGTTTGTTCAAAATTTGATAACTACCATTCAGATGTCGTCAAATGGAACAGGCAGTAGCATTCAATCCCAACGTCAACCAGCACAAATTCATGTACAACAACCTAGCAGGCTGAAAGATCTAGAAGCAACAAAATTATCCAAACTCTTTATATGAAGAACCGGATGACTAGTCTTAGCATCCAACAAAATATAAGATTTCCCATGTCAGAGATCAATTCACACGCCAGAACATTGAGAGGGGGGCACATCAAAACGATATAAAACATAACCTCCAGCACGAAATTAGACGGAGTCTCAACAATAGCCAAGAATACAAAATCCAATTTAAACAAACAGCGACCACACTATTATCTCTCCATAAGTCCAACGAGAATTTAAAGCAAAACCGACAAAAGGAAATATCTGAACCAAGTTCAAAACTTTTGAAGACATACGGAAGAAAAAGAAAGAGATAGAGAGACTATTACCCAGATCTCCCCACCTCCCACACTCTCCACCTAAATCTACTATAAAAACTCACAGAAATTTAGAGCCTCCGGGCTCCGTAACCGCCGGGACGGCCGGAGTAGACGGGGATGGCGGGGGCGTCGGCCTGCTTCTCGACGCCGGGGAGGTCAGCCATGCCGAGGGAGGCGAGCATCTCCATGGTCTCCTTGTCGACTTCGATATGGTCGACCTTGATGGCAGACTCGTCGGGGACGAAGTCCATACGGCGCTCGCGCTCCTCTTCTTGGAGCTTGAGCGAGATACCGCGCACGGGGCCGCGCTGGATCCGGCGCATCAGGTGGGTCGAGAACCCGGCGATCTTGTTCCGGAGCCGCTTCGAGGGGATGATCGCCACCTCCTCAAGGATCTTCTTGTTGGTGTGGAAGTCCAGGGTCATCCTCGAGTAATACCTCTCGATCACCTGGCGGGAGGATTTCTTCACGGTCTTTGTCCTGACGCGCCCCATCTCCGATCTCTCCCACGACGACGGCGACGGCTTTCCTCTTCCTCGGTGGCTGGGATTACGGTTTGGGCTTACAGGCTCGCTCGATCTCTCACCGGCGCTAGGGTTTTGATTGGGTGGAGAGAGAAGCTTAAAAAAAAGGGAGAGCGTGAAGGGGTTACTTAGGACGCAGGGTTTCGAACCGCTTCAAATTGCCCTGGAAAAGGGTTAGCAGCAGATCGATATAATAATATCGATATAAAGGGATAGCGTGGCGTGTCCTCCACCGTGGGATTTACGCGGTCCAAATTGCACCCGGTAGATGCAAGACGGAGGCATGGAATCGGGTGGCAACGTCTCGGCATAAATGGATCCACCAACATCTATTATCTATTATATATATATATATATATAATATTTTATTAAAAAGTATTATGATATTTTTATCTCAGCATATCAGATAATTTTAATTATACCAAATAAAATTAAAATATTATTTTTAAATAATAATAAAATAATATTTTTTAAAAATAAAAAATAATAATATTTTAAAAATAAAAATAAAAATAAGATGATAGATAATTTTTTAAAAAATATTTAAAAAAATATTAAAATTTTAATAATAAATGTTCATAAAAATATTTTTTAGCTTTTTATATTATATTATATTTATTTATTTATTAAATTATATTTTTATTATTTTATAAAATAATATTTTATTTTTTTCAATATGCGGTATGTTGGGAGGATTTTGACTTGCTGAGCAAACCTCAGCGGACTAGTTATATAATGTGGAACCAAAATATTATTTTTAAATAATAATAAAATAGTATTTTAAAAAAATAAAAAATATTTTAAAAATAAAAGTAGTGGATGAATAAGAGATGAAAAATATTTTTAAAAAATATTATTTTTTAAAAAATAAAATATTATAAAAATAATAATAATATTTTTTAAACATGCTAATTATTATTATTATTTTAAAAAAAATAATATATCATTTTTTAATTTTAAAAATAATAATATACTAATTTATTTTTTAAAAAATAATTTTTTATTATTATTTAAAAATAATATGTTTCGTGATCTAAATCGATCCATTAGATTAGATCAGATCTAATAAATTTTTCATAAATAGAGCACGATACTTCATCGATTTGAAAGCCAAATCTCTATATTTAATAGCCTTCAAAAATTTGAAAAAGATATATGAAGAAGTGAGGGGCAGGCATGCGATCGAGATCAGTATTTATCGAGAAAGAAGGAGAGCCATGGTGGGGCGGCAGAGGGATGGGGCAATACTGGCGAGCACGAAAAAGGTATAAGAACAGAAAGAAAAAAGAAAAAATAATAAAAAAATATTATTTTATAAAAAAAAAAAAGAAAAAAAAAAGAGAGAGAAAGTTTCTCTCTCTTTCTTCAATGGTAGCACCACCGATGGTAGTACCGATAGAGGCACCGGAGGGTGCAATCGGATCGGCATTTGCCGAGAGAGAAGAGGAGTGATGGTGGAGGAAACCGCGCAATGCCTACCACCGCTATTATCACTATTTATTATTAATATTTATTATTAAAAAATTTTAATAATTATAGATCATAATTATTCATTCCCGCGCAATGCACGGATCTTCGACTAGTTTATATTTATTTTGATATAAAAAATTTATATTTATATTTATTCTATATTCATCTCGAGTCGAATCAGGTCGAGTAAATAGGGGCTGCAGATTAGATCGAGTTGGATCGGATATCCCCACCTAATTGGATTGGATCAAGTTGGATGAGATTGGGTCGGATCGAATCTCACAAAATTTCCATCTTTCTATTAAGATTAAGCTCTCAAAATCTAAAACCTCACCCAATCTATCCTCGAATGCTTCGATCTCCCTTGGGTGCTCAATCATAGATCTCTGAAATAGTGAATGAAATGAAAAGAAAAAGAAGTGAAAAGAAAAAATAATGATCAAAGGAAAGATCTTATCTTTTAATTTTTCTCATCTTTCTTATGTTTACCCCTATTTTTTTTTTGTATTTTTTTTCCATCCCTAGGAGCCTCAATTGGGTGTTGCATGGTAGGCTTAGAGCGGGTGAATCAAAAGGGCTAGGGTCCATCGATCTTTTTCCTCTATTTCTTTCATCCTCAAGAGTCTCCATCAGATGGGAGGAGGCTTGAAGCGACCGAATTGAATAGTTAGGATTTTTTCTGCCTTTTTTTTATGTTTCTTCTATCCTTGAGAGTCTCTATCGGATAAGAGGTTGGGTGAGGTACACTGGCATGGGAGGGGGAAAGGTAGTAGGGTTGTTGGAGGGAGAAAGAGAGGGGGAAGGCTCAATGAAACCGGCAAAGAAGGCAGCAGGATTGTTGGGGGCTTAGTAGAGGAAGCTGGAGAGGAGGGAGAGGTCTAAGAGCAGGAGAAGGGAAAGTCTGAGTGGAGAAGGGGTCATCCATCATTGGGGTTGAGGGAGAAAGAGGGCGGTGGTGGTGGTGGGGAGAGATCGAGAGAGGAAAAAAAAGTAAAAAATGACTAAAATTTTGTTAGATATTTACTATGTAGATATACAGACATACACACATATATCATAACAAATATGATTTCTTTCATGTTCATTCTTTAGAAATTACTATTTGCTATTCGTTGCAATTTATTATATGACCCATCAACCCATCTTTAAGACCAACCTGCTTCAAGTAGGTTTAGTTTAGAAATGAATAGTTGTGTCATAAGTGGCCAACTTATTTTATTAAACATGTTAGATTTCAATTATTAACTTAATTTGATCTTTTTTTTCGGCTAAAGTTCATAAAGAATGGAAAACGGAAGGAATAGAGACATAAAAAAAAAAGGAGCTTCATCGGGGTTTGGAGTAGAGGGTCCTTCGAGCATCAGCTTCAAGCAACAAAACAAAGTCAGAATAGATTTGAAAGTTGTTAGTAAGAAGGATATCTTAAGTCAGGCCAGTCAATTAGTTTACACAAAAATTTTATTGATGAAGAACATATTGAGATTGAAAATATAGAAAAGAGGAGAGGAGTTGATGAACCATTGTAAGTATTGGCATTGATGAAGGCAAAACTTATTTTTAAGTAATCCAATGAATAACTGTAAGAAAGTCGCCATCAAGAATAAGATTAGGATAGTGAGATTTTGCCACGACCAATCGGATGGCTTCTAGAGCAGCACAGAGTTTGATATAAGAAACTAAGAGAGAGGTAAAATAGCGAGCACCCACATAGAGCAGCCTTAACTTGTTTTATTAAACATGTTAGATTTCAATTATTAACTTAATTTGATTTTTTTTTTTACTAAAGTTCACAAAGAATGGAAAATGGAAGGAATAGAAACAAAAAAAAAAATGAAGCTTCGTCGGGGATTGGAGTTTAGGGTCCTTCGAGCATCAGCTTCAAGCAATAAAGTAAAGTTAGAATAGATTGAGGAGTTGTTAGTAAGAAAGATATCTTAAGTCAGACCTGGCCAACCAGTCTACACAAGCATTTTTTTGATGAAGAACATATTGAGATTGAAAAATATAAAAAATAGGAGAGAAGTCGATGAACCACTATAAGTATTGGCATTGATGAAGATAAAACTTATTTTTGAGTATTCCAATGAATAACCGTAAGAGAGTCACCCTCAAGAATAAGATTAGAATAGTGAGATAAGAATGAGAAATGGAAGGAACAGAGACAAAAAAAAAGGAGCTTTATCAGGGTTTGGAGTTTAGGATCCTTCGAGCATCAGCTTCAAGCAACAAAGTAAAGTCAGAATAGATTGAAGAGTTATTAGTAAGAAGAATATCTTGAGTCAAGCTAGCCAACCAGTCTACACAAGCATTTTCTTGACGAAGAACATATTGAAATTGAAAATATGAAAAAGAGGAGAGGAGTCGATAAACCACTGCAAGTATTGGCATTGATGAAGGCAAAACATGTTTTTGAGTAATCCAATGAATAACCGTAAGAGAGTCACCCTCAAGAATAAAATTAGGATAGTGACATAAGAATGAGAAATGGAAGGAATAGAGATAAAAAAAATAAAAAAAAGAAGCTTCATCGGGGTTTGGAGTTTAGGGTCCTTCGAGCATCAGCTTCAAGCAACAAAGTAAAGTCAGAATAGATTGGGGAGTTGTTAGTAAGAAGGATATCTTAAGTCAGGCTAGCCAACCAGTCTACATAAGCATTTTCTTGACGAAGAACATATTGAGATTGAAAATATGAAAAAGAAGAGAGGAGTCGATGAACCACTGTAAGTATTGGCATTGATAAAGGCAAAACTTATTTTTGAGTAATCCAATGAATAACCGTAAGAGAGTCGCCCTTAAGAATAAGATTAGGATAGTGAGATAAGAATGAAAAATGGAAGAAACAGAGACAAAAAAAAAGAGGAGCTTCCCCGAGGTTTAGAGTTTAGGATCCTTCGAGCATCAGCTTCAAGCAACAAAGTAAAGTCAGAATAGATTGGGGAGTTGTTAGTAAGAAGGATATCTTGAGTCAGGCTAGCCAACCAGTCTACACAAGCATTTTCTTGACGAAGAACATATTGAGATTGAAAATATGAAAAAGAGGAGAGGAGTCGATGAACCACTGTAAGTAATGGCATTGATGAAGGCAAAACTTATTTTTGAGTAATCCAATGAATAACCGTAAGAGAGTCGTCCTCAAGAATAAGATTAGGATAGTGAGATAAGAATGAAAAATGGAAGGAACAGAGACAAAAAAAAAAAAGGAGCTTCGTCGGGGTTTGGAGTTTAGGGTCCTTCGAGCATCAGCTTCAAGCAACAAAGTAAAGTCAGAATAGATTGGAAAGTTGTTAGTAAAAAGGATATCTTGAGTCAGGCTAGCCAACCAGTCTATACAAGCATTTTCTTGATGAAGAACATATTGAGATTGAAAATATGAAAAAGAAGAGAGGAGTCGATGAACCACTATAAGTATTGGCATTGATGAAGATAAAACTTATTTTTGAGTAATCCAATGAATAACCGTAAGAGAGTCACCCTCAAGAATAAGATTAGGATAGTGAGATAAGAATGAAAAATGGAAGGAATAGAGACAAAAAAAAAAGGAGGACTTCGTCAGGGTTTGGAGTTTAGGGTTCTTCGAGCATCAGCTTCAAGCAACAAAGTAAAGTCAGAATAGATTCGAGAGTTGTTAGTAAGAAGGATATCTTGAGTCAGGCTAGCCAATCAGTCTATACAAGTATTTTCTTGATGAAGAACATATTGAGATTGAAAATATGAAAAAGAGGAGAGGAGTCGATGAACCACTGTAAGTATTGACATTGATGAAGGCAAAACTTATTTTTGAGTAATCCAATGAATAACCGTAAGAGAGTCGCCTCTCAAGAATAAGATTAGGATAGTGAGATAAGAATGAAAAATGGAAGGAATAGAGACAAAAAAAAAAAAAGGAGCTTCGTCGGGGTTTGGAGTTTAGGGTCCTTCGAGCATTCAGCTTCAAGCAACAAAGTAAAGTCAGAATAGATTGGAAGAGTTGTTAGTAAGAAGGATATCTTGAGTCAGGCTAGCCAACCAGTCTATACAAGCATTTTCTTGATGAAGAACATATTGAGATTGAAAATATGAAAAAGAAGGAGAGGAGTCGATGAACCACTGTAAGTATTGGCATTGATGAAGGCAAAACTTATTTTTGAGTAATCCAATGAATAACCGTAAGAGAGTCGCCCTTAAGAATAAGATTAGGATAGTGAGATAAGAATGGAAAAATGGAAGGAATAGAGACAAAAAAAAAGAGGCTTCGTCGGGGTTTGGAGTTTAGGGTTCTTCGAGCATCAGCTTCAAGCAACAAAGTAAAGTCAGAATAGATTCAGGAGTTGTTAGTAAGAAGGATATCTTGAGTCAGGCTAGCCAATCAGTCTACACAAGCATTTTCTTGACGAAGAATATATTGAGATTGAAAATATGGAAAAGAGGAGAGGAGTTGATGAACCACTGTAAGTATTGACATTGATGAAGACAAAACTTATTTTTGAGTAATCCAATGAATAACCGTAAGAGAGTCGCTCTCAAGAATAAGATTAGGATAGTGAGATAAGAATGAAAAATGGAAGGAATAGAGATAAAAAAAAAAAGCTTCGCCGGGGTTTGGAGTTTAGGATCCTTCGAGCATTAGCTTCAAGCAACAAAGTAAAGTCAGAATAGATTGGAGAGTTGTTAGTAAGAAAGATATCTTGAGTCAGGCTAGCCAACCAATCTACACAAGCATTTTTTTGATGAAGAACATATTAAGATTGAAAATATGGAAAAGAGGAGAGGAGTCGATGAATCACTGTAAGTATTGGCATTGATGAAGGCAAAACTTATTTTTGAGTAATCCAATGAATAACCATAAGAGAGTCGTCCTTAAGAATAAGATTAGGATAGTGAGATAAGAATGAAAAATGGAAGGAATAGAGACAAAAAAAAAAAAAGCTTCATCGCCGGGGTTTGGAGTTTAGGATCCTTCGAGCATCAGCTTCAAGCAACAAAGTAAAGTCAGAATAGATTGGAGGAGTTGTTAGTAAGAAGGATATCTTGAGTCAGGCTAGCCAACCAATCTACACAAGCATTTTTTTGATGAAGAACATATTAAGATTGAAAATATGGAAAAGAGGAGAGGAGTCGATGAATCCACTGTAAGTATTGGCATTGATGAAGGCAAAACTTATTTTTGAGTAATCCAATGAATAACCATAAGAGAGTCGTCCTTAAGAATAAGATTAGGATAGTGAGATAAGAATGAAAAATGGAAGGAATAGAGACAAAAAAAAAAAGCTTCATCGGGGTTTGGAGTTTAGGATCCTTCGAGCATCAGCTTCAAGCAACAAAGTAAAGTCAGAATAGATTGGGGAGTTGTTAGTAAGAAGGATATCTTGAGTCAGGCTAGTCAACCAGTCTACACAAGTATTTTCTTGACGAAAAACATATTGAGATTGAAAATATGAAAAAGAGGAGAGGAGTCGATGAACCACTGTAAGTATTGGCATTGATGAAGGCAAAACTTATTTTTGAGTAATCCAATGAATAACCGTAAGAGAGTCACCCTCAAGAATAAGATTAGGATAGTGAGATAAGAATGGAAAATGGAAGGAACAGAGACAAAAAAAAAATGCTTTGCCGGGGTTTGGAGTTTAGGATCCTTCGAGCATCAGCTTCAAGCAATAAAGTAAACTCAGAATAGATTGGAAAGTTGTTAGTAAGAAGGATATCTTGAGTCAGGCTAGCCAACCAGTCTACACAAGCATTTTCTTGATGAAAAATATATTGAGATTGAAAATATGAAAAAGAGGAGAGGAGTCGATGAACCACTGTAGGTATTGGCATTTATGAAGGCAAAACTTATTTTTGAGTAATCCAATGAATAGCCGTAAGAGAGTCGCCCTCAAGAATAAGATTAGGATAGCGAGATAAGAATGAAAAATGAAAGGAACAGAGACAAAAAAAAAGGAGCTTTGTCAGGGTTTGGAGTTTAGGGTCCTTCGAGCATTAGCTTCAAGCAACAAAGTAAAGTCAGAATAAATTAGGGAGTTGTTAGTAAGAAGGATATCTTGAGTCCGGCTAGCCAACCAGTCTACATAAGCATTTTCTTGACGAAGACCATATTGAGATTGAAAATATGGAAAAGAAGAGAGGAGTCGATGAACCACTGTAAGTATTGGCATTGATGAAGGCAAAACTTATTTTTGAGTAATCCAATGAATAACCATAAGAGAATCGCCCTCAAGAATAAGATTAGGATAGTGAGATAAGAATGAAAAATGGAAGGAACAGAGACAAAAAAGAAAAAAAAAAGCTTCACCGAGGTTTGGAGTTTAGGATCTTTCGAGCATCAGCTTCAAGCAACAAAGTAAGGTTCAGAATAGATTGAGGAGTTGTTAGTAAGAAGGATATCTTGAGTCAGGCTAGTCAACCAGTCTACACAAGCATTTTGTTGACGAAGAACATATTAAAATTGAAAATATGGAAAAGAAGAGAAGAGTCAATGAACCACTGTAAGTATTGGCATTGATGAAGGCAAAACTTATTTTTGAGCCAATGAATAACCGTAAGAGAGTCGCCCTCAAGAATAAGATTAGGATAGTGAGATAAGAATGAAAAATGGAAGGAACAGAGACAAAAAAAAAAAAGTAGCTTCATCGGGGTTTGGAGTTTAGGGTCCTTCGGGCATCAGCTTCAAGCAACAAAGTAAAGTCAGAATAGATTGAGGAGTTGTTAGTAAGAAGGATATCTTGAGTCAGGTTAGCCAACCAGCCTACACAAACATTTTCTTGACGAAGAACATATTGAGATTGAAAATATGAAAAAGAGGAGAGGAGTCGATGAAGCACCGTAAGTATTGGCATTGATGAAGGCAAAACTTATTTTTGAGTAATCCAATGAATAACCGTAAGAGAGTCGTCCTCAAGAATAAGATTAGGATAGTGAGATAAGAATGAAAAATGGAAGGAACAGAGACAAAAAAAAAAGGAGCTTCATCGGGGTTTGGAGTTTAGGATCATTTGAGCATCAGCTTCAAGCAACAAAGTAAAGTCAGAATAGATTCGGGAGTTGTTAGTAAGAAGAATATCTTGAGTCAGGCTAGCCAACCACAAGCATTTTCTTGATGAAGAACATATTGAGATTGAAAATATGAAAAAGAGGAGAGGAGTCGATGAACCACTGTAAGTATTGGCATTGATGAAGGCAAAACTTATTTTTGAGTAATCTAATGAATAACCGTAAGAGAGTTGCCCTCAAGAATAAGATTAGGATAGTGAGATAAAAATGGAAAATGGAAGGAACAGAGACAAAAAAAAAAAGGAGCTTCGTCGGGGTTTGGAGTTTAGGATTCTTCGAGCATCAGCTTCAAGCAACAAAGTAAAGTCAGAATAGATTAGGGAGTTGTTAATAAGAAGGATATTTTGAGTCAGGCTAGCCAACCGGTCTACACAAGCATTTTGTTGACGAAGAACATATTGAGATTGAAAATATGAAAAAGATGAGAGGAGTCGATAAACTACTGCAAGTATTCGCATTGATGAAGGCAAAACTTGTTTTTGAGTAATCCAATGAATAACCGTAAGAGAGTCGCCCTCAAGAATAAGATTAGGATGGTGAGATTTTGCCACGACCAATCAGATGGCTTCTAGAGCAGCATAGAGTTTGGTATAAGGTAAAATAGCGAGCACGCGCATAGAGCAGCCTACCTTGATGATCATGAACAAGATGACCTGCACAAGCCACTCCATTCTTGACCAAGCCATCAAACTTAGCCTTCAACCAATATTGGGAATGGGGCATCCAATGCATAATAACTGGAGCAGAGAAAGGGGAGCTAATAGAGCTGCAAATGCCAAGAGTTGGATGTTGCTTCAAGAAATTGATTTGCTAGCCGAGATGAAGAAATAACAATATGCTGTGAAGTATAGAAAAGATTTTGAAAAACTCAGCATATTCCTTGCATACCAAATGCACCATCTAGCATAGGCAACCATAGCCTTCTATTTGATACCTTGAGGTTGAACTAAGAACTGAACAACATCGAAGACGGATGTTGGACCGAATAGTAGTTTTGATGATTGATCGGGTAGTCCTCGTAACGAGGTAGTTAAAAATTGCATGCTCAACATCCTCAACTTCCCCACAAACATCACGAGAGATGAGACTTTGGTTCAACAGACCACGATGGCACAAAACCTCTTTACAAGGTAGTTTTTTCTATAAAACCTTCCACCAAAATACTCCAGCTCGGAGAGCAACTCCAAGTTTCCGAATGGTCGTGAAATTCCGATCATGTTCGAGTCTTTAAAGATTAATGCATGATAGACTTGACTCGCTTTCACCGTGGGAAGAACCAGAATTGTACCAAGTACAGCAATCCCCAGGAATATGATGGAGAAGAGGTAGGGAAGAGATTTGGTTCATCAATTCTGGAGAAAAATACTGCCAAATTCGGTCCTAAGACCATAGCAATTGTTTTGCCTTCAAGAGGCGCATTCATTAAGTAGGTGATTTATTTAAAAGTAGATTGGAAATCTAAGCATTTTCTAGAACTTTGAAGGAATGTTGAATTGCCCATGTAGATTTAGATATAAGACACCAGATGGATGAAGCCTTCGTAATCTCAGCTTCTTCCCACCCAAGGGACTCGAAAGTTCCCGTCTTGATCCCAATACAAAAACAATTCATGATGTCTCTTCTAAACTTTCCTTCGGTAGATGGGCTATTGATTTGTTGACCGGGGAGGATGAGGCTAAGATCCGATGAAGATTTGAAGCATTTTGAATAGTGGCTCATGCGATCAAGACTAGGTCATCAGCAAACATGGCATGGGAGATCATGGGCCTCGATTACCTTCAAACGCCTTTCAGAGATGGCCTACTTGGCTTTTTTGCATGCCCATTTAACTTTATCAGCCTAGCTTATTTAATTCCTTTAAACTAATTCAATCTCTATTAAGAACCCGCTTAATTCATTTAACCTATTTAATTTGATTCGACTTATTTAATAAAAAAATTGGATTTAGATTTTGACATGTTTGATGAATAAGTTGCAATTTTTTGATCCAACACCCAAACAATCATATTTTTTTTGCAAAGAAGCTCTTTCGCTATACATGCTTGCTCGCTGCTATAGCACGCGTATACTAACCATCTCGGGCAGGAGGTACTTGGTCAATTAACAACCTTGACGGTAACTTAGGATGTCGAAAGTAAATATCTGCTCTTACGGTCACCGAATCTCGGATGATATTGCATAGACTTTTCTTGCTTTTTCTTCTCCGCTGTCGTCTTCTCCACGAATCCATGCTTTGCCCCAGATTTGACTCATCTCCTCAACAACATCGTTGCCCATTCATGGGAGTAGGTTACCGTACCTAGCTCTCCGCAATCCCGATCCACGTCTCAATGTGCTTTCTCTTGTATACACTAACATCCCCATCATTCTAGTGTTGGTAATGGTGGAACGTCACGGTTCAATTATTGAATATTTTTGTCGTTAGCTTATTAAAACCAATTTCTCCTAAACGATTTGCTTTTATAAAAAAAAAAAAAAAAAAAAATCGAGCGACACCATCTGAATCAGGCCAATACAAATTGTTCTAAAACCAAGCAAAGCAAAGCGAACAAAAATCATATGGCATGGGCACCATATGAGACGGACTTTTTTTCTAATATCAATTTTTTAAAAAAAAACATTAAACTCAAATATTCGGAGTGGTAAGTTTTGAAATCAAAAATAAAAATTTTCTTAAAAAAAGGTATACTATTCTCTTTCTTTCTCATTTTTATAATATAATTTTTATTCATACATGTTAGATGATCAAATGATATATATTAAATAAAATAATTATCAAATAAATTAATATATAATTTTAGATAAATTAATGTATAGTTTTTGAAATATCGAATTCACCAATACACAATACACGATCAGATGATATACATCAGCAAATTAATCATCTCGCAATCCAATATATATCTATAGGCAAATTGATATATAATTTTTAGAATATTATGTTTACTAGTACACGTTATATGATATGATGATACATACTTATCGACTTTCTGTACATACTATAAGCATTTTTTATGTATATCTAGCGGTGATCTAACATATACTTCTAGATAAATCAATATACAAGTTTTAGAATCTGGAGTTCACCAATATATAGTGTAGAGCTAGATGGTACATATTTAGTAAATTAGTCATCTAGCAATTCAATACATACTTATAAATAAATCAATACATAGTTTATAGAATATTATGTTCACCAATATATATTATATGGTATGATGATATATCCTCATTGATTTTTGATACATATTGCAAGCTTCTTTAATATATACTTAGCAATGATCTAGTATATATCCAAATGAATAAAAACATAGTTTTAGGATATGCTTTTTATTTAAAAATACAGTTTGGATCACTATTGGGCTTGTAGCAAAGAAGTTTGCAGTATGTGTTAGAAAATTAATGAGTGTATATAAGTAGGTTATATAGTATATATGTATTTGTAAATATAATTTTCAAAAATTATATATTAATTTACTTGGAGGTATGTATTAGATTGTTAGATAATTAATTTGCTACGTGTGTATTATTTGATTGTATATTATGTATTGGTGAACTCTATATTTTAAAAATTATATATAGATTTATTTATAGATATTTATTGACTTGTTTGATCATTAATTTGTTTAGTGTGTATTACATGGTTATGTAGTATACATTGATAAAAAATATATACCAAAAACAATGAAAGAATAGAATATCATTGTTTTAAATCATGGGACTAATAACTCTGCTTGTAGAAAAGCCTTTAATTTTTAGATCTTTGATTTTTAGACTTATTTTTTACGATTGGTATTAAAAAAAATATGAAAAACTATGAAGCCTATCCTTTATGATATTTTATAATGCCGTTCCATATGATTTTTATTTGTGCTAAGTGGCCCATCAAACCAAACAAAAATCATATAGGGTGGGCACCATAGCAGATCAGATGGGATATGGTTTTTTTTATGTCACATTTTCTTTTTCTCCATCTTAAAGAGGAAATCCGAAAGTATAAATAAAGATGAAACTCCTAGTAATAGAGTCCGTCAATTTCATAAGTTACAAAAATAAAAAGAAAAAAATTTATGTGCCAAAAAAGAATATATATGAAGAGAGATCGCCCATATCCTTTCTTGTTCATCAAGTCTTTCTTGTTTTCGAATATTTTCTCTTCAATATGAAAGTATCAGCCCCTTTTCTAATAATTAAATATAATTTATACATATAGATAAATCAATATATAGTTTTCGAAAATGATGTTTCTTAGTACATAATATATGACAAGTTAACATAGACCTAGCAAAGCATTCATCTGACATTCTAATACATACCTCTAAATCAATACATAATTTCTAGAACATAACATTCACTAGTACACAGTATATAGCCAAATGATACATACTTGATGGGTTACTAATATATATTATAAATTTTTTTGATGCATACCTAACTGCAATCTAATGCATACATATAGATAAATTAATATATAGTTTCCTGAACATGGTGTTTACTAGTATATAATATATAACCAGTTGATATATATCTAGAAAAATATTTATCCAACGTTCCAATATACACCTCTAGATAAATCAATACATAATTTTTATAATATGATGCTGATCAATGTACAATATATGACCAAATAATACACACTTGATGGATTATGGATACCTGCTATAAGCTTTTTTAATATATATCTAGTAGTGATCCAACACATACCTATAGATAAATCAATATATACCGATGAATATGGTGTTCATCAGTATATAGTATAAAACTAGTTGATACACACCTAGCAACATATTCATCCGATATTCCAATATATATATCTAGATAAATTATTAAATAATTTCTAAAACATTACAGCCATCAGTATATGACCAACTGATACACATTTGATGATTTACTGATGCATATTATAAGCTTTTCTAATATACATCCAACAATGACCCAATACATACATACATACATACATACATATATATATATATATATATATATATATATATATATATATATATATATATATATATATATATATATATATATATATAAGTAAATCAATACATAGTTTTCTAAATTTGGTATTCACTAGTACATAATATATAGTTAGTTGATATATAATTAGTAAAATATTTATTCGACGTTCCAATACACATATTTAGATAAATCGATATATAATTTTCAGATCATGATGATCACTAATATGTAGTACATGTTCAAATAATATATAATAGATAGCTTACTAATATATACTATAATTTTTTTTGATATATACAAGTTCTTAGCTATGTATTGGCCAATTTATTATGAGAAAATGGATTGAGCTTTCATATTCATAGGACGAAAAAAAGGACTCGGGGATGAGGAAGTCCTGAGGAAGAAGAAAGGATATGGATGGCCTCTCTTTGTAGATATTTTTTCTTGGTGCATGAAGTTATTTTTTTTATTATTTTTTAACTCATATGGGATTGATGGACTTTGTTAGCAGGAGGAATTCTATCCATATTTGATTTTTGAATTTTTTTATTTAAGATGAAAAAAAAAATATATGGTATAAAAAGAGCTTCACTTCATATGATTTTTGTTCCATCGAACCATGCTATCAACTTGTCCGGTCTCTAAATGAAGCGGGAAAATCATACGGCGGGTACCGTGCATGGTCGTGGGATCCATTAATGTGCTCAACCTCGTATCTGCAAAGCACCTGGTCATCTGTGAGCTTGAGGGCCCATCAAACCCATTTGTTAAACCCATATGGTCCTGGGTTTTTTGGCATGGGCCTAATAGACTAGAATGTTCGGGATCTTGAGATATCTTTTTTTTGTTTTTTATTTATTTTTTTTAGAAAGAAAAAAGAAAAAAAGGTCAAAGATTTCAATTCTCAAGTAGAGTAGGAATATAATTATTTTTATAAAAAAAATAATTTTATTTTTAATATTATATGGATCAACATGTTTTGCTGTTTATTTGCAATGCATAACTTTGTAAAAATTAAGTTAAAATATAATAAAGATAAAATCATGAGAGCACCTAGGTTTATATGCACATGTTAGCATAGACTTGTTCTTCAATAAGTAATGCTCGAAATGACCATCAATTATGTGCCATCACGCTGAATTGCTCCATCCAAATTCTTGGCCGTTCCTAGCTGATCTATGTTTAAGCTAAAGCATAATGTGTCTTGAAGGTTTAGAGATGTCCTCAAAGCCACCAAACAACTTATGTTTTGAAGTACAAGCCATGACCCAAGATAAACAAAAGGGCCAAAACTAGCTTTAACAAACCTTAGAGAAACACAAATCGAACCTCCTGCTCTTTGAACATGAAACATGAAATCAACCCCAGAAAACCATCAGGCACTAATTCACTAGAAAATACAAAATAAATAATTTGGCCATGGACTCGGTCTCCAATCTCCACTTACTCCAAATGGATGTCTATTTTCTTATGGGATGCAAATGCGAAGGTCACCACCTACCTATTTTGGGGAGGTAGGTATACGGCAGCGGCCAATCTTAAGCACCGGCCAAAGATCTTCTCCCCCCTTAAACAATAATTAATGATTAATTAGCATGAACAATAAGAACTAAGAAGCAAAGCCATCCTTCATGTCCCATCTTGGAGACTCCACCTAACATGTGGGGAGTCCACCTGAAATTGTACACTTGTCAGTACCTGCAATTGATCTCTTTAACGAAGCTTCTTGGCGAGGCAACTCATGCGCTGTTTTCTTGAAGCTCCATCCGTAGTTTCAGCATAAGGCATGGATTTGGTTAAGAAAAGGGAGCGTGTAGTTTAATTTTGGTAGGAATAAAAGAAGGTTCAGAAAATTTTGGATAGAAATCGTGGAAAAATTCTTCAATATAAAATAAGATGAAGCATCGCTCCAGCTTCCACCAGCGTTATGTTAATTTATAGTCTACAGAGAAATGAAATAGAGGTTCGTTGTAGGCCACATACGTCATTCTTAGATGAAGAAAGAGCCTAAAACTTCTTGGAGGGAGTCGTGGGGTGGTTGCGGTATTTAATGTGGATCCTGCCGTCACCACCACTTTCAGAAGTTGATAGGCCAACAGCTCAATTGCCCGATGGAAAGTGGAAATCCTGATATTAATTTTCTTAATAATTTTAATTCAGAGTACATTTTTTTGATTAAAGTTTATATTAGTCAACTACTAATTGCCAAATCCAACTGATTGTATAAAATTCTTTTTTTTAATGAGACCTCGCCCCTATCACTTGTCTCATTGATATGCTATCTAAGAAAACTTTCTTCTCTTCTTAATACCGAGCCGTCTTCTAAAAAAATTATAATAGAAAGATCCCGTGCATTTCATTGATATGCTATCTTAGAAGACATTTAAAGAATGCCTTCTAAGATCATGAGCCGGCCAAGGTGTACTGAAAATTCATTTACAGACCTGGAGAACTATTAAAACTTCTTAGCAGTATTGTTAGCCAATGGAAGTAAATATAGGCAGTCCATGGTGACAAATGTCTGTCCCTTTTGATTACATTTATAAGTCCTGCAGCATTTTTTTAACCCTTTCCCTCAAGTGCTTTCCTATTTCTTTCTCCACTAAAGAGAAAAAACACCATTTATAATGAAGAACTTGCTCTTAACATCTAACAAAGATAAACAAAAGTGGTGCATGAAATAAAAACGTAGCTCATATTATCAATTAGCTTAGTCATTTAAAAAAAAAAATTAATCATGTGGGATCATTATCTTCAAGCTTTTTCTTGCATTTCTGGCATTTGCCAAGCATTACTTACGAAAAAACCCCACGATTGTCCCTGAAACCATTATGGACTCCATGCTTTTCGAAATAAGGAAGTTGCGATGGTAATCCTACAAATAGTTCCCACTAAAATCAAATTATAGAACACAGCTAGATTGTTGCTAGCTGGGTATGCTTTCTTTTGTTTTTTCTGGGTATGGAATAAGTGATTTTGTAATTATAGCTATTTGTTACCGAGGGAAAAGATTGGAATTTACATGGATAACTACAATTAATAGAATGCTTATGTTGTTCGAAGAGGAACGTGCTGAAAATTCTATGTAGAGTTTGTGAAAACTACTACATGATGCTTGTTGTCACAGAACGAAATTTAGGTATGACAAAAGCTGTGATATTATTCTATCATCTACTTGCAAGGTACATCCAATAATTCATATATATCCTCGTATGAGTGATTATATATTTAAAAAAATATATATTTTTCAACTTTTGAGAAAAACTAGAAGCCTAAACTGAATAAAAATATTATTTTAAAACTTGCTTTGCATTTGCTATCCATCTAAAATATCATAATATTCAAATGACTTCAACATATCCTTCAGCAACTTGTGTTTTTCACCACAGATGTAAGTTTTAGAAGAAAATAAAAATTTACTAGAGTAGGTATGGTTGTATCATTTGTTTTGATAAAGAAATTCCTTCTTCTCCTGCTATTATCTATTATAAAAAATATTTATTTTTATTGAAATATTGTCAACCTTCCATCTATGAGATTTTTTTTTTTTTTTTTTTTTTGCCTTTTTTGATAGCCTAATGGCTAAAGGTTGTGCTCCAACGGTTATAACTGTTCAAAGACACATCCTGCTCCAATTAATCGGATCCCAACCGCTTGTGGTTAACTGATGGTACAGCGTATTTAATCACTTCTATCAAAAAAAAAAAAATCAACCACTTTGCATGCAATCCATATTGTTAGCAGTTTGCCTCCCTACCCACCCATTAGCTCTTGTTCCAGAGAGATAAACAACAAACATGCATAAACTAAAAATTAAAAGAATATATATCAAATAAAAAGGTAGAATAATTATTTCTCACGTAATCGCTGTCACTTATGTTTTCTCTCGTGTTATCTTAGTTGTCCAGAACTAAGACGGTAAAGCAAAATATAAAACTGTACCTCCTTCCAGCCCTTATCCCCACTTTCAACAAATCCCACCCATAGCATCCAATTTAGCCAATACAAGTGAAGCCTACCCCAAAATTTCCCTTTCGTCCACTTCATTTGACATCCCCGATCAATAAATAACCCTCTTATTTATGTCTTGGGCGTTTGTCTTATAGAAGCTGGTCCGCTGAAACGGAAGTCGCTGCCAGTTGGATCACCAACACCGGAGTTCCAATTTCTCCTATTTATTTATTGCTCCTGTTTCTCAATTCCTTCGTCCAAAATTTATAATTAAATATCCAAATAAAAGTCAGGGTTCACTTGGTCTCCTTCCCTCCCTCCCCAGGCCTCCGTCGTTTCTCGTGTTATCATTATCATCATCTTCATCATTTATTTTTTTCTCTCCATTCAATTGATCTAATTACCAGGAGATCCAAGAATTTTTCCTTCTTTTATTTCAGCTTCGCTGGCGGATTTTTCTTTGCTTTTCTCCCGTGTTTTCTTTGGGATTCTTGGGCTCTGAGCTTCGTCTTCGAGGTAAAAATCCCCTCCTTTGGTGTAAAATTTCGATTTTTGTATCCATATGTGGCAATTTCGGGGCTCAAAGCGGCGATCTTTGGCGTGTTTCTTCTCCTTTTCTGGTTCTCTATTCCAGGTGTCTCGCGGTTGGAAGAGGAAGGAGGAGGAGAAGAATAGTACTGAGTTTGCTTACAAGTAGAAGAAAAACTCCGAAGGAGGGTTTGGGGTTGGGACGAGTGAGAGTGAAGCGAGTAATTGGGAGGGATCAATGCCTGGCGATGAGCAGGGAGCGGAGTCTAATCATGAATCGGGGCTGGATCTAGGGGGGAAGAGAGCAGGGGCGGGTGTTGGCTTGCAGGAGAGGCGTGGGGATGCGGCCGTACAGCCTCCGATGATCAGCATCGTGATCTCGCAGCCAGAGGAGGTTCCGAATCACTCCAAGGTTGGCGTCTCGAAGAGTGCAGCTGCTGAGGGGGATGAGAAGATTGCAGCCCTGAAGAAGGGCTGCTTGCCAAGGAGTGAAAGCTACCAGGAGCAGTGCAGGTAATGCATGATTTTTATAGCTGGAATTACTTTGGATATTGATTTGTGATGTTTTTTGAATAATTTGATGACTGTGAATTATCAAGTCAGTGAAACCGATTATAGATCTTATCTTTCCCCATTTAAAAACTGATTTATTGAAGCTTAAATGACATATGGAAAAATCAAGATAACCTGTTAGTGTAGAAATGTATGCAAATCGATACAGGGCGGCCCAGGGTATGAGGCTCCAGCCATTGTAGGGCCGAGGGAGGGTCAGATGTATGCAGCTTTACCCCCATGTACGGAGAGGTTGTTTCAAAGTGTCATAATGGAGCAACCTTAGAAATATATAATATGAATTGATAAATTATACTAAAGGTGTACCCTAAGAAAAGATGTTTATTTGGGTATCGTTCTCCCAAAACAAACCATGTTATCATTTATTGTTTTCAGTAGTCTCCTGAATGCTAGTTTCTTCTTTCCAAGAAACATGTGCTGTAAAAGCTTCAAATTTGTAATAAAACTAGTTGCTTTTAATAAAACTTCCAATGTTTATACCCATAAACATCTATTTTGTCTGGCTAATGTGGGACTGCTTGTACACATCTTCTTGCCAATCATTTAAGGGTTAACAATGGCATCATTACAAAGTGAAGAAATCACTAGTATGTAAATCAAATGAAATTAGTTACCATATGTTGTCTTTTGATAGATCACTTTCATGAGGACACCAATGTCTAACCAGCCTTCATAGTATATATGTCTATCTGTAAAGCATCATCTCAGTAAGTAATAAACAAAAGAGCCTGCAAAGTATATTTGTGGAGGGGCTGGAAGGACACCCTTTCACTAAGGACAACACCTCTTTTTTCTCAAGTTTAGGTTAATGGTTTAAGGATATTGGGAATTATATCATTGAACCGCTGGATGTAGAGATCAGGAAACAAGGATCAGGATATTTTGACTGAGGTGAAAAAGGAAGAGGCTACAGAGAAAGAAGTGAGTCTATTAAGGATATCAAGGTGGAGGGAGTGGGAGTGTAGGGATATCAATGGGTTGGATTCAGTGTGGCAAGTGAAGAAACCAAAACCAAACCGAAATTCACCCCGCTCCTCAAAAACAAAGGGTTTCTGAAATAAGAAACCACAGCAGCCACTGGAAAAAACCGCAATACCGAAACCAAAACTTAAAGCTATTTAACATTTTTCATTCCTTTCAAAATTTTCATATATAATATCCAAATTAAAGATATCATCTATAGTTTTCATATACTTCATTAAGAAATAAGTCTGAAAATAATAACACAACCACCAACAAACTCAATAATTTTAAAATAATAATACAACCATCCAACAAACATGATAATCCAAGTTAAAGACAAGTCTAAGCACATCAAAGAAAACAAGTCCAACAAACACAATGATCGTGAACAACCAAAGGGAGGAAAAAAGCTGCTCTCTAGCCTCTCGGGTTTGTTCATTTAGTCATTTACCCATCTATGATCCATGGATGGTTCAAATTGAATGAGATAGAGGGCTAAGATTTATACTAACTATAAAGGGTACCAAGAGATATCGGGTATGTTCAGTTTTGGGTTCAGCCTTGGGTTCGGTTTTGAATGATCGCTGAAACCATCACCATTTATTTTTGGTTAAACCGCTCTGTTCGGTCTGGGATGGGTAAAATATTCAGGTATCCGTTCCCATTGACATTCCTATAAGAGAGCTATGTGAACATCGTTGAGGTTGGGTAAAGATATAAGTAATAGGCCTAAAAGCTTTAATCTTGGAATAAGGGGTTGACTAGAAAGCGGTTGTAAGTTACTCTGATTTTAGATGCAGGAAGAGCTTTTTGTCATTAGTATTTCCTGAGTTCCTCGAAGTTTTAATCGCTGAAGTCACAATGATGGATCACTAAGGTGGGAGCAGAGAGAAGATGGTCTTGGAGTTATTTGTCATACAAGGAATTTGTGGAAGCTATCTTCTTTCTACAATTCCTATGTTCAGTTTAAGTAGAGATTCTTGAAGATATCAAACAATGTTGGAGGTGGTGACCAAAGATGTTTTCTGGCAATGTTGGTTTTCCTACATGTAATGGGCATTCTTTCTTGGGAGAAGGTCCCAAATTCCTTAGGGGCTGTTTGGTTGGGGGTAATCTGGCATGGAAAAATGATTCTCATGTCAGATTATCATGTTTGGCATGAAAAGTGGAAGAGAGAGATGGTAAAAAAATTGGTGGGCCCCATGCTTATTTTTCGGAGAGAGAAGGCAAAACAAATACTATGGGGGGTTGGTATTTGGCAAATTTTCGAGTGATGTTAATCCATCTTTGACAAAAATATCCCCAATAAAGCTGCATGTGTAATCATTGACTTTATTCTAATGTCCTTCAAAATTCATTCAATAAAGAGCTTTTGTAAAAAAATTAAGATGGAGATGGAATTATGCAAATGGTTATGTAATTATAATCATCATATAAAAACTAATTGGAGATGATTATACTATTCTAATATTAAAAAATTATTTTATATTAAAGGGTATATTTGTAAATTTTGCCATATTTTCATATAGGATTATCTCCAACCAAACGCGATAATCCTTTTTCGGTACCATTTTTCGGAGTAATTTTTCCACAAACCAAACATAGTAAAAGTTATTTTCCTTCGCAATCATTTTTTCAAATAAATGATTCCCAGAAATTATTAGATTATCCCATAATCTGATATATCCCAACCAAACGGACCCTTAAATCTAGCCAAAGCTAGGCTGTTGTGTGGACTGTTATGTGGAAAAATATCCTTACATGGGAGAATCTTTGAAACAAGGTGATCCAAATTGATGAGAAATGCAGTCTGCTTGAAGGGGGGGAAAAGAAAGAGAAATTACGGTTCTATTGTAGCTTTACGTAGTATTATGGAGTTAGATTGTTATATTAATATATTATATTAGTACTTGTTTGAGCATAATGTTGACTAACAAGATTTGTGTCATCTAATGGTGCATCTGTTGGTTCAAACAGGTAGGTTTACAAGTAGTTACTGCAAATACTGTTTTGTTGATATTAAGTTTGTTTTTCCAGCTTTGATAAGCAGGTTGAATTCTATCATCCAACCTATTAAGATTGTTGTTCCAGCTTTACAAGTTTGTTGTTGATGTTAAGATTGTATAATCAACTTACAACAGTCTAAGGCAATTGCAGTCATTTACTAAATCTTATGCCTGAGTGGAAGTGGAATTGGTAGGTTTGATAGATTCAGCTGGAAACCTGTATGAAATGCCATATTTTATTCATGTTGTGGTGGGGAAATATGACATTCTGAAGGGTGTCAAAAGTCAGCACGAATTGTATCAAGGAATTGGGCTTAAATATCCTTGATTGGGAAATTGTTGTCAATGGAACTTTATATCTTGAGATCATTATGAAAGTGTAATACCTTAGTGTTTATTAACTTAGGTGCCTTGCTACAATTTCTTTATATTGTGTCCTTAGATGGCTAGAAGATGATGGTTGAGTGATTTTGGGTCTTTCTTCTTCTTTTCTTTTTTTTGGCCTCCATATTTTGTTTTGATTACTTAAAAAAGTTTCCTCAACCCATTTGAATGTTGCGAGGCAATTGTTTTTCAAGTTTTTCTTGCTCAGTGGATCTTGAATTGTTTGGAATTTGGACTCTCTTATTTTTGGGAATTCATTTGTTACACCAGGCATGTGATTTTGTGGATAAATCTGGTAAGAAGTTCACCATATTTTAATATTCAAATAGCAAATTACTAGCCTGAAGTGGCATAAAAAGGGATGCACAAATTACGCAATTCATGCTAAGATACACAGTTATTCTTAGAAAATGTAATTCTTTTATAATCAAATTATATTTTCAAATTTAGAAATATCTTTTTTTAAAAAAAACCAAATTTCAAGGCTCTGTTTGGTTGTTGAGAAAATGAAATTAAAAAAAGAAGAAACAGTGGAAGGAAAAAGAAAAGGAAAGCAAAGGAAATTGGGTATCTTCTCATGTTCGATTGAAGTAAGAATACGGCAGAGGAAAATTTTTTGAAAGTGGTTAAGATATGATTACGTTATGTTGAGCCACTTGGCTGATTGTCATTTTCTCCCAAAGTAGCCACCTTTTGGAGGGAAAAAAAAAGAAGAAGTATTGTTTGAGGAATCTTTCATTTTCTCTCCCTGGATTTCTTTTTCAGTGACAAACTGCAGTAAAGCAAGAAGATTCCTTCCTAACAAATTTTATTCTCTTTCAATTGTTCAGCAAGAATATGGAGCCTGGAGGATGCCAGATTTATTGTACACACTTTATATCCTAAGTAATCTTAAATGTGCATTTTGGTCCTGATATCCTGAGACACATACTGACCTTCAGCTCTGGAAATACAGATTATGACCGGCGGCGAAAGCTCTGTTCAATATGGTTTCATTCTTCTTTGGTATACCAGAATTTTCTTGTAGAGATGATCTGTACTGTTCTCTATTGTCTAGCTTTTTGCACATTAAACTTAAATGCTCTGCTTTTCCTTCTCCCTTTTCTCAGATTTCCAAAAGGCCTTTTTACTCAAGCCTTTCTTTCATATTTCACTTCTGACCTCGAGTAAAGAGACTTTAAAATGTAAAAAAAAAGAAAAAGAAAAAAGAAAAATATTATGCAATACAGCATCTCACCTTGTTTTTGTAAATCAAGAAATATTGAAAGCTCAGCATAGAACTAATTTTTTTTCTTTGGATGTGGAACTTATCTAGTAGAATTTTTATTCATTTGTTTATCTGTATTTTACTTTCGGAAGTTCTTAAACTTTTTTTATTGTTGATTTGTTATAGTTTTGCTCATTTGTGCTGATTCTAGCTGGTCCAATTTTCCTATCATTGCTATACATTACCCAAAGTTCTGGAAGATTTTGAGTCATTGCAATAAGATTTAAGTCTGCTTTGAATTGGTGCTTTTCTTTTGTCAAAGACATATGATCTGTTTATTATATGGAGCCATTATAAACTTTGTTTTCTTCATTTAATTACTGCTTTCCTTGGCAAAGACCAACTAATTCTTGTTCCTATGATGTGTTATAAACTTGTCCAGAGTTTGTCAGCAACAGACAGAAGAACCTCTGATTGATCTTGGGTGCAGATGCAGAGGTGAGCTTGCACAAGCACACCGCTCATGCATAGATCTTTGGTTTCGTACTAGGGGTTCAAATAAGTGTGAGATATGCCAGTAAGTCATTCACTTTTTCAGAATTTTTTCTCCCTTTCCCAATATTGTAGATAGCGCTAATCTCTTAATATCAAACCTCTTGGTACAGGCAGGTGGCTGTAAATGTCCCATTTCCAGAGTCCCAACCAAGTGTAAGTATATCTAAGTAGGAAAAGTATATAATAGTTATTTTAAATAATTGGGAAAGTATTGATGTTTAACAGCACATATAACAGAGTCACAGTATATCTTTTATATGGTTCATGTCATGTCAATATTCTAAATCTCAGTACTGGGCCCTGCACCGGTGCCTAGCCCTGCATTGGTACCTTACCTGTATGGTGCAGTATATGCCCCAATACCAACACATGGGTACGCCATTGGAGCCGGCATGGCACCTGTACCATTTTGTTGGTACGTGGGCATATTGATCCTCCTTGTATGGCGTGCACATACAATCCGGTGATGTTTGGTACTCAAAACATGCATGTGCATCGTCTGCATCGATCTTATGCATAATCTTTGCAATGAAACATTTATTATACAAAAAGTTCAAACTATATGAAATTGTGCATATGAATTTGTTATAATCTGTAAGTTGCTTGTGGTATATTGGAAAATAGCCTTTTGACCTGTCTAGGTATTAAGATTTTCCGTATATGTTTCCCTTTTTTTTCCAAGGACCAGACAAATTATTGGGTTTGGAGGGTTGACCCAGCCTATGGAGGGGGACGAGGAGAACATGGAAGGGTATTTAGGTTACTATGGCTGAGATTGCTGCAGTAATTAATTCTCATCTAGTGTATTTTGTTCTATTTCTTATTACTTTTTGTTAACCTTGTCTTAACAGGGATGCTTTAGCCCTTTGTGGGTTGCCTTCGCCATTTTAATTGGAGGACTCCTGTTAGATGTGCTAATATCTGTTTCTCTTGGTGTTTCTGCACTTCCTGTGAACATCATAATTGGTATCATCTTTTTCTTGAAAAGAATACATGTGTTTCTTATAAATGCTGTACATATTTTTGAAAAATATATCTTCTGGGTTCTGCCTAGCATGTGAAAATATGCCATGAAATCTAGGGCCTCCCATGATTTTTCGCAACTTAGATGCAGCATCAGATTTGATCAACAAAAAAAGCCTTCCATATAAACACATGTTTTTCCAGAAAGATGAATGACTATCATATATATCTCAATTAGGAACTATCAAGTGTTTCAGCTTGCTATTTTTAATTTCTTGTTCTGTATTTCCTGAGTGATTTTGGCCAAATGCAAGGCTCGACATTTTTTATATATGCCAATGCATTTTACTATAATCTCTTGACAGACTCATTTCTTATGGATGTTAGTTAGAAGATTTAACTATGTTTTCTTTCTCTAATTCGCTATAGTAGGGCTATTTTGTCTCAATTAGTTTGATCAATGAAACTTACTGACCTATTTATAGGGCTGTCAAATGACAAGCTGTTTGCTCGCAGTTTGTGTTCTGCTTGAAACTGAGCTTGATGTTGGCTAGCTCAAATTGTAAACAATACAAACTTGAGGTAGGTTTTTGAGTTTGAACAATAAATGAGAAACACAACTATGCCTAGGTCACTCATTTTTGGCTTCATTATGCTCAACAAAGAAAACAACAAATGTATAAGTAAATATGTGTAAGGATTATTTTGTTTGTAAATTTACTTATAATCACGACAATTATATTGCAATATAAACCTGACATACTTGTTGATGTTACCAGCTATAGATTAGGATATTACGATTCATTTTATAACTTATAAACCAGTGATCTTCATTGATCCAGGAGGTTCATTTGTGGACAAATCTTGCCATTTTGGATAGATTTAGAAGGGCTACTGGAGCAAAATTTGCCACATCCAAGATCCAATCGAGTACCAAGACTTTGGGAAGCTATAAATGCTAATATGGGAAGAAATTGGTGATATGACTAAAGGCAAAATTAATATAAGAATCAAGATCTAGCTTTTGGCCAAATTTGAGATTTTTAAAAAAAATAAAAATATTGATTATTTTTAGTAATTTACATTCTCATTTAATTAGGAGAGAAATTCAATCCAATTTGGATGAGATTTCACTAGCATAAAAGGAGGGAAGTTTTCGTCCTCTCAAATAAAGATAGTAGATCTCTATAGAATAGTAGAGAACTTGCAACTTCTCCTCTTTCAGCTAGCAGAAGAATCTGATGCATATAGGAAGGAGCTAATTAGTACATATAAAGGGCAAATGCTATAGTTTTGGAGAGGGGAGTGAAAGGAGTGAGAGGAAAGTTCAAAGACTACTTTCAACAGACTAAAACCTTAACAAAGAGACTTAAAACAAGGAGCACTAGACTCTTCTTTCCACCCACACTGATATGTAGCACAATTTATAGATCATGAAATATTAATGAAAATAAAGGGCTTACTTTCTAAAATCTTATCGTTTAGTAGTTTATTCAAGAGATTCAAGTTGAGTGGTTGGAAGGAATTCCGTCTTACTTCCTGATTGGATCATGTATTGCTTTTTGTCTTTTACTCCCTCTTTTTGGCCCAAGTCTCTTCCTATTCCTTGTAATTTAGGGATCATTGAACAATGACTGGAATGGCAAAATTCAGGTACTCTGTCATCAGGCCATCGTCAGAAATGAAATTATAAAAGGATAAATTGTCCTTGACCTATCCTTTTTCTTGCATGTTTCTTCGGATTTTGGATATTTGAGATACCTTCCATGTTACCGTAAGCAGTTGTACTAGTTTCAACCTTGTTCAATTCAATCTGTTTCAAGTTCGCTAAATTCTCTTGGTGCATGCCACTTTCAACTGCTCATTTTTTGCATGCATGCTTTCCTTATTCAGGATTGGTCTCCCATTGTCTTCTCATCTGTTAATTTGCTTCTCGGCAGACTTTTGTTTTTCACTCCTTTTGTTAACATCCTTTTACTCCCCATTTGCTAGGTTTCTCCTGGCATATTAAGTTACATTGCTTTGCTTGGCCTTCATTCGTTGATTGGTCCAGCACTTGAGCATCATCACCTCTTCCTCTGTTTTCTTTGCACAATTAATTGTCTTGTTTTTGCTTAGTTGCTTAAAAGAATAAGATTGTCTTGTTTTTTAAATTGAATTCAAATGCATAATTATTTTGCATAATATATATATATATATATTTAAGTCTCATTTCTCTAGTTTCGAAATAGTTATGCAAGTTAATGTGTTCCTAAAGAAATTTAGTTTTGTAACATGAGCAATTAAGTTAGATTTATTAAAAGCTTAAGCATCTTGCTATGTTGTGCCTTGTGCAAATATTCAATAGCATCGAACTTCTGGAATTCATGAAAATTGTATGTATCCAGGTAGTACCTTGTGCATATATTGGAATGGTTAGAGCTAGAGAGGAATGTGATTGTGAAGAAAAGGTAGGAGGCGATTCAAACTCTAGGTGTGAGATATTGAGGTGTGTTCAATTGTGGAATTTTTGATATTTGAGTTTTGGAGTCTAGGCTAGGAAGTATAAGAGTAGAGTTGAAAATTTGGCATGAGGCTGTACCTTATGTTATATATAGTCTATATCCTGTCATCCATAGGATCATCAAAATTAGTATTTTACATGGTAAAGTGAACAAACATTGGTCTGATTATAAATATGCATCCACAGATGCATGATAGACGGGTGATGGAATCATGTATATGTATAGAATATTCTAGAGTGAGTGCATCATCTTTGGTAAAAAAATTTCAGTTACGAAGACTCTATCATGTGGAGTAACATCCCTCCATATAAAAATGCGTATATGGGATGTAGAATAATAGCCATGCTTAGGTATTACATCATTGGCCAGAATCAATTTCGTCCTCCTGAATTTTGGTTGATGTATGCCCGGTTTGACTTTTGACGGTTGCAAGCTTGTGCATCACTGTGCCGCCACTTGGTCGGATGTTAATTCCTCTTCATTTAGTTACATAGAAAGTGCGGGAGCTCTCTGTCTCTTGGGTGTTAGTTTGTAGAGAAACAAAAGAAATAAAAAAAAGAGTAATTATAAAATTCACTTTTCAGAACACTACTGAAAGCCGGTAGTTTTTTCTTAATCCTTCCCCTGATCTTTATTCTTTTCCCCCTCTTTTATATGTCAGGTTTCAAATGGTATTCACTTGATATCGAATGTTGCAGGTGTTCTTATTGTGCTGGGATTAGGCACTGCTATTCGGCTTGCACTAGAATGTTGTCATGAGTGGGGTTCGAGGAGAAATATTCAGAGGGCAGAGATGGCCTCTATAAATCCTGGGTACCATCCTGCTGTGTAATTAGCTCTGCACATGATATAGAGAAATAGTGTTTGCCATTTTTCATTTATTCGCTCTATTTGGGAAAGTTATATCTTTGCAAATGATAAGGTGAAATGCCAAGTATAGTGTTGGTTTGCCCTTAATACATTGTTTATATCTACTTCTCTTCATTTCAAAGCTCTCTTACTTCCTTTCCCCTTTAAACATGCCTCCAGGTTGTGCTTATTTTTTTGTTGTGTCATATGGTTTCCGGTATGTGTCCAAATAGAATCAGCGTCTGCATGAAGTGCACTATAGTTTTGGTTCCTTTGTTGCTGCCATTTCCTCTTTATTATGTTATTCAGTCCATATCTTGCATTGGTCTTCTGTGGTAGCTTGCGGGAAACATTTGACTTGAAAAGGGCTTTTCTTGATGCGGGGATATTGGTTTTATCGGTACAATGTACGTCATGTTGCATCAACATGAGGGACTGAAGAACAAGTTGCCTGAGAAAATTACAAAAATCTTTGAGGTGGTATGAAAGAGATTAAGAAGGATGGAAAAGAATTGAGAATTTATGAAAAAAATGTTAGAAATTTGGATTAATTTGTTGGGGCTGTATTCTTCCTCTTAATATAAGATATGCATGTATTTATAAATATGAAAAATAATCAATCAATCATGTAGATATGGTAGGTGCTAAATTTTTTTAACTATACTTAGTTCACAATCAATTAACTATATTTAGAGAATTCTTCATGATCAAATAATTGACAATTAAGCCTTCAATCATAATCAATTGCCAATGTTATCTATCTAGTTTAGCTTAGAGAAGTTATCAAATATTCAATACTTCCCCCTCAAGTTGGTACATTGATGCTTATTATGCCCAACTTGATTAATGAACTTTTCAATCTATCCTTTCCAATAGCTTTAGTAAATATATCCATCAATTGATCTTCAGTAGGAACGTATGGAGTATAAATAATTTTGGCTTGCACCTTTTTTCGAATAAAATGACAGTCCATCTTTATATGTTTTGTTCTTTCATGAAAAATTAGGTTTGAAGAAATATATATGGCAACTTGACTATTACATTTCATTTCTATAGAATTATCTTGATCAAATCCCATATTTTTTAGCAAAGCTTTCAACCATATCAACTCACAACTATTGGATGCTATTGCTTTATATTTAACTTCTGCACTCAAACGGGATTCAATATTTTATTTTTTGCTCTTTCATGTTACAAGATTACCAATGTTACAAGATTACCACCATTGATAGTACCAATGTTACAAGATTACCACCATTGATAGTACAATATTCAGTAGTAGAACATCTATCAATATAACATCATGCTCAATCAGCATTTGAGTGCCCAACAATTTTCAAATTGCCATTCCTTCGCATCAAAATGTCCTTTCCTAGATTGCACTTTAAATAGTGTAATATTTTATTCACAAGAATCATGTGAGTGATTTTTGGGGAATGCCTGAACTGACTAAGCACTCCAACGAAACCTTGTAATTGTAAGATATATCAAGCACCCAACTAACCTTTAATATAATCCGATATCTTCTATTGAACCGCCTCCTTCTAAATCTAGTCAAGCATCAACTGGAGTTTCTACATGCTTTGAGGCAAGTTTTTCGGTCTCCTTTAGGAAGTCTAAAGCATATTTTTTCTAAGAGATAAAAATCCTCTTCTTTGACCTTTCTACTTCGATACCAAGAAAGTATTTTAGCTCCTCAAGATCTTTGATATCAAATATTATTTTCAGCCATTACTTTACATTATCTATAGTACTCTGATTGTCGCATGTAAGAATAACATCATCTACATAAATAAGTATAATGGTAGTACTTATTATCTCCTTTTTGACAAATATTGAATGATCAGCATAACTTCTTATAAAATCAATGCTCGACATGGTAGATGTTAACTTGTCAAATCATACTTTTGAAGATTGTTTTAATCTATAGATTGATTTTCAAAGCTAACGAACAATGCCATTCTCTCCTTCACTTGGATGTCTGGAAGGTATTGACATATAAACTTTCTTTTATAGTTCCTCATATAAGAAGATATTTTTCACATCGAGTTGGTAGAGTGGCCAACTCATATTAGCAGCAATGGATAGCAGAACTCTAACTGTGCTCATCTTAGCTATAGGAGCGAAGGTCTCCTTGTAGTTAACTTCGTATATCTAAGTAAAACTCTTGGCCACCATGCGGACTTTATAGTATTCTATGCATCCATCTGGATGATATATAAACCTACCTAACAGATTTTTGCCATTAGGAAGCAACGCCAAATCCCATGTATGATTCTTCTTAAGAGCCTCCAACTCTTTTTTTTGGCCTTCCTCCACTCAGGCCTGGCTGCTGCCTTTGCGTAACTAGAAGGTTCACTATTTACATCAATCGATGCAAGAAAATATTTGAATATGTCAGAATAAGCATGATAGGAGATATAATCTTCAATGGGATAAGAAGCTTTGAGTGTATTATGCTTTCCTTTTCATAAAGCACTAAGCAATAAATTTGGATCAATTAAAGAAAAATTTTGGTATTTAAGCTATCTGAATGGAGTTCACTATCAGAGCCAGACTCCAAGGATCTTATTTAGTGAGGTGGCAAGATCGATGGACCTTGATCTTGATGATCAGTGTGTATAGCTTCTTGATCGAGATAAGAGAAAGATAATATAGGAGAATTTGGGCCTTTAAAATGCGAAACCTTAGATTAGACAATGGGTAATTGAGTGTTAGAATAAAGTGGACATTCTTCTATGTACTTAAAAGACTCTTCCTGATGAACAATAGGATCTAGAGTGCAATCATCTTTATTAGTATAATATAGAATAGATTCGGAGAATTGTATATCACGAGATACATAAGTCTTTTTTCTTTTTAGATCATAACATTTGTATCATTTTTGGGTGCTAAAATATCTAAGAAAAATGTACTTAATAGACTTGTGATCGAGCTTATCTCTATGTTGTTCAAAAATATGAATATAACAAGAACATCCGAAAACTCTAAAATATGAAACTAAAAAATTTTTACTGATTAGATGCTCGATTGGAGAAATATCTTTAAGCACAACTATTGGTAATCTATTTATAATATAACATGCTGTTAAGATGGCATCAGACCCAAAAACTTTGGGCACATTCATTCGAAAAAATAATGATCTTGCTACCTATAAGATATGCCAATTTTTGCATTCAGCAACTCTATTTTACTGCGAACAATCAGGACACGTGGTCTGATGAAGAATTCTATTTTCATATAAATAATTAATAAATTCTGATTGACATATTCAATCCCATTATCGATCTTAAGAATTTTAACTTTTGTATCAAATTGTGTAATAATCAACTTATAAAAAGTTTTGAAAGCATCAAAAATATCTCTTTTGATTTTAATAAGTATATCCAAAGTACACGAAAAAAGTCATCAATAAAACTAATAAAGTACTTAAAATCAGAGTAAAATTCTACAGGTGCGTAACTCCAAATATTAAAGTGTATTAATTGAAAGAGAGAATCACATAAACTTTGACGATTTTGATAAGAAAGATAATGTTGTTTGGAGTAGAAACAAGTCTCATAATTATTAAATAAAGATTCTAAAGAAGGAAAAAGAACATGAAGAATACGGTCAGATGGGTGACCCAAACAAGAATGCCATATCTTCTCATGATTATCATTATTGCAACTGGCCAGAGCACAGATATTCTGATCCAATAAGTTCCTCTTTCTCATGCCCTTCATCAATTATCTTCCTCGTTGTCAAGTCCTGAAAGACATAATGATGTGAATAAAAAGTTATAGAATAATTATGTGTTTTGGTCAATTTACTCATAAATAGCAAATTTAAGAAAAAAATGGTACAAATAAAATGGATGATAGATCGATGGAAGAAGAAATGTCAACATGACCAATTCCATAGATTGGGATTTATGATCCATCAGTAAGAGTAATAAGGTACTTACCAACTATAGGTTGTATTAAAGATAGACTAGTAGAGGACCTTGTCATATGATCTGTTGCACCGATATCAATGATCCATGTTAATGGAGATGAATTTACTAGATGTGTAGAGGTAGATTTACTTGATTTTGAAGGAATGGAAGGGGATTTCATTTTATTATATGCATCAAGAAGTTCAGAGAGTTTTTTTAGTGAGATTTGAGAACTTGCTAAATTTGAAGCATCGGTAATATTAGCTTCCAATTGTTTTGTAGGACCGACATGAAGATCCCAGTATCTTTTCTTAATATGACCCAACTTATTGCAATGGCAGCACCAAGGTCGATCTCTAAATCCATGGCCTCTACCATGGCCACGCCTATGATCTCCACGCCCCCAACAATTTGTGGAGTTAGAACTGAAGGCCGAGGGCTCATAAGTAGATGATCCGCTTGGTTTTATAACAGCTTTTCTCTTTTCTTTTCTTTGTAGAAGAGCATATATATCATTAAGTGAAGATAGCTCAGATTGCATCAGAATCTAACTTCGAACTGCCTCATAGTTAGAATCAAGTCTTGTAAGCATTTCAAAAATTTGATCTTGCTCGATCTTTTTTCGAATAACTTTGGGATCTATGGAGATTGGAACATAATAATTTAGTTCCTGCCATATTCCATAGAGAGTAGTTCCTGTCATATTCCATGGAGAGTTTCAAGAAATTCATTGAAAGTCTTGTTATTCTTATGAAAATAAGTAATTTCTTGTTTTAATTAATAAACACGAGCAACATCATTTTTTTTTGAATAAACTTCTATTGTATCTCAAACTTATTTTATAATGGTTAAGAATAAGAGGTCATTTCTAACATCAAATTCTATGAAGTTGAACAACCAAGGCATAACTAAATCATTATTAGATTTTTCATTTATCATACTTGATCTCATCATTGTTATTTGACTGGATTTGAGATCTTGAATACTTAAAGATCACATCATAGATGTGCAGATTTTGCGGCGGATAACTTAAATCTTTTCACGAAGAAGAGTGATATAGCAGCAAAGCGTCAATGGATCAAAAATGCTCTGATACCATGAAAAGATTAAGAAGGATGGAAAAGGACCGAGAATTTATAAAAAAATTATTGGAAATTTGGATTAATTTATTGAGGCTGCATTCTTTCTTTAATACATATGCTTACAAATAGGAAAAATAATCAATCATACAAATGATAGGTGCTTAATTTTTCTAACTATATTTAGAGGATTCTCCACAATCAATCAACTATATTTAGAGGATTCTTCATAATCAAATAATTGACAATTAAGTCTTGAATCAAGTCTTTAATCATTAATCAATTACTAATGTTATCTTTCTAACATAATTTAGAGAAGTTACCAAATATTTAATAGGATAAAACTCAAGCAGAAATAGATCCTGGTGGCTCGACATCATTTGGCTAAAGCTGGAAAATTTTGAGCTATTAACTTTCGTTCTTTCGGGGTGGTGTTCTACCGTTCTGAGCTGTGAACTGCCTTTGAATGAACTCATTCAGGAACCCAAATCGTACATTCGGAGTGCAATCATTATGACAATCGTTAAGTATTACAGGATTTTAGGGGATTCTGTTTGACTAGTGGCTAAATAAAATGGTAAGCAGAATCGCACCACTTCTCAAGTATTTTATTTTGGAGCCCAAGAAATATTATGTTTGACCATTGTACAAGTCTCTGATCCGTGGAGATGCACTTTGCCTGCAGGGTGATGCTGCTAGTTCTGGACTTTTTGTTTTTGTTTGTTTATTTATTTATTTATTTTTGCTTTTGACTGATTTTCTTATGCTTTTCATGAAGAGATGCTAGGGTTTTTATTGTTGTGTGCCGTTCGCTGGATCCTTGTACGTACTTGG
>QRFJ01003762.1:5000-76102 GCA_006176705.1 Cocos nucifera | reverse complement strand
TCTGATCCGTTTGGAGATGCACTTTGGCCTGGCAGGGGTGATGCTGTAGTTTCTGGACTTTTTGTTTTTGTTTGTTATTTTATTTATTTATTTTTTGCTTTTGACTGATTTCTGTTATGCTTTTTCATGAAAAGATGCTAGGGTTTTATGTGCTGTGGCCGTCGCATGGATTCCTTTACGTACTTGGTACTCTTGCGTTGGCCCTGTTTGGTCTTTGAAAAAACTAAATAATATCTGGGAATAAGAAGAAAATATGGCATGTAAGTAAGGAATTAAATCAGTCAAATATCTGCCACTTGAAGTCAGTCGTGGCCACCCGCTGGCCTTTGACAAAACCTGGACTCAGGATTGTCCCAAAGACGTTGGCTTAGAAAGCGGGAAACATTGAGATTAAAAGATGGCCGAAAGAGATGTGAATTCAGCATAAACAAAGGAAGGAGAGATCGGAACCTTGGAATTTTTTTTCCCCTCTCAATTACTGTATCCATACAATGACTTTAAAAAGCTAGGTAACAATTTTGACTAATATTGAGGTAGATCCTAGTTGCTTATCTGACCGATCTGATTTTGTTCATTTTTGGATTGACTAATTCACGGTGGTTGTCTTCTTTCGACTCTTTTGCTAAATTAAGTTATTAAGATCAAGTCCGACTTGGATGAGAGTCTTAGTTGGTGTTCGATCGATTAAATTTGAAAAAAGAGTTGGTCGACTATTTTGGATGACTTTCGTACGATGAAAGCGTCGGCATGGCTCTAAGTCGTTGTTAAGCTGACTTTGTTTGTTTTCCTGAAGATGGCTTCATATTTAACATATGCTTTCAATAATATCGAAGTCTAAGCACGGGCTACATTTTTGCTCTCGTCGATGGAATTAGAATCGGTAACCGATTTTTCATAAGAACATTAATATCTTAAACGTGCTGAATAAATGCTTTTTTCATGCAACCCATATTCAGTCTTTATATACTTAATAAGATAATCATTCCACTAAATGCCATAACTTTCACTGTTCGAACAATTTAAGAATAAAATTATACGGTTACTTTTTATCTTATAAAGATCGATAAGTTTAAGGAAATCTGATAATTTTTTAGATTATTAAATTCTAGTTTTAATCTTTGTCTTTCTATCTGAGCTTTTTTTTTTTTTTCAACTGACTTATCTTCCATCAACAAAAAAATTTATCAGATAAATTCTAAATCTTAATAGATTTTTTTTTTTTTTCGTTGCATAGGGCGCACCCCTTCGACTTTTCGAAATCGCACTAATGCGCAATAACGTAATTATTTTTTGTCGTCGTTAAGCCTCAATCCTTGCTCGAGAAACCGTATAAGAGTTTCGTCTGAGGTTTGTGGGAGATCGTCCCATCGTATAGAAAAAACAGGCCATGGTTGAGTTGTATAAGTATGAAGTCTTCCTTCCGAATAGCTCAGCTATTTGGATATGAGCAGCGTTGGTAGGACAGCTGCTGATCACAATGCTAAATGATCGCTCGACTGCGTCGTGACGCGCATTTGCACAGTGGGCGGAGATTGTAGTGACGTAGGTCGTAGTCATCAAGACAATTTCCAAAACAATTATCACCCTTGGAATTATTGCTCGTAAGATTGACAACAAGACAACGCAATGTCTGCTCCGAATCTCCAAAAGGCTGCTATGGATGTCGATGGCAAGTACAGGGGGGATAGGATCGTTTCTATGATTAATGCAACGATGAATGGTGGATTTTAGAATGCCACGCTAAGCGCAGCACTAAAGGAAGAAGTGGAGAATAAGCTAGCTCGTTTATCCGATCGGAATAATATTACTAGAATAACAAAATTGCATACATGCACTCAAAGAACAAACAAAAACAAAACTACGGGCATGGCTCATTTCCCAGAATCGGACATGAGTCGAAAAATTTGCAAAATCGGGCACTCCCTTGCTATGCATCGGCCGTATATTTGTTGATAAAACATTACTCAAGAAACAGTGAATTGATCTTTCACCAAAGCTGCCAGAAAGATTCATTAAAGAAAACTTCACTGATTTGTAGAAGTTACATCGATCTTCAACGTCCATATATTATTTCTCTTTTCAAAAAACATCTATATAATTTTGTATTTACTACTTATGAGATAAATTCTGCCCATCCGGAAATTTAACAGTTGGTATTCAGCCTGATGCGGCCGGTAGCCACGAAAGAGCTTCAGCGGAGGATCTTGGGTCCGAACTCTACAGCCCGATCGAAACTGTTTAGCGGCCGAAGCTCCTCGGACTCCCAGCGGCCAGGCTTTAGCCGAACTGCTCTGCGCTGAGCTCCTTCGGGACTTCCAGGGCTGGCGCTTAGCCGAACTTCTTCAACTGGCCGAACTCTCCAGCAGCGAGCTTCAGTCGGATCTCCTGCGGCAGAGCGAATGCCTCTCCGCGCTCTTCCGGCCAGATGCCTATGAGAGCCGAGCTCTCTCCGCACTCCTCCAGTCGAACTTCTTCTGAGGCTTCTCTCGGTCGAACTCTCTTTAGGGGTCCGAAACCTCTGTAATAGATACACACCCAAGTCCACGATCAATGCCACTTTCTCAGGCCATGGCTATCAAATCTGGAGAAACTGCGCCATCAGGTCTGCCAAGGCAAACGTGATCGGAGACTATGGCCACTACTACTGGCGACATACTCTCTCCGTAACAGCTCCATGCGCCCATGACCTACCAGTATGGCTGTCCACTATCCTCGGACGATGCCATCCTCTCGTACCGAACTCTATGCAGCCCTCGAGCAGTCACCAGCAACCGGTAGGTCGTCCACCATCAATCAAGCTCCGCCTATAAAAAAAGATCCTCCAGATATGCTATCTTGATCTCTAAGCTCAAAGCTCTTCCTCCTCTCTAAGCTCTGCGAAATCTCATTTTAGTACCTCCATTCCTGTTGGCCAGAGCTGACACCTACGTTGATCGTCCAGGTTCCTTGCCGGAGCCACCCCCCACTGGCTCCGGATGGAACTTATTTTTTTTTGCAGGTCTTCGGAAGCGGACCTCGTCCACCTCCGCTCAGCTAATTCCACGACGATTCATTTCTGCACCAACAGATTGGCGCTAAGGAAGGGCCTGAACCTTCGAGGTTCCCTTGTTCTTAAAGGAGTGCTCGGCGATGATTCTTCTTCCTCCTCTCAGAAGATCTTTTCTTTCTTCCTCTAGAGTGCTTTTCCAAAAGAAAAATATCTCCCAGGGAAGCTTCGACTCGACGATCGCTGGCCTCCCCACGAACTAGGTCCATCTACTCCATTTCAGTCCCGGCTAGCCCAGTTCCATCCAAAGCCCGCACAGATGTGGAATCAGTCTCAACTGCTGGTCGGATTCATGGCCCTCGAGATGATGCAGACCATGCGACAACCTCCAGCGGAGACGTTTGCCAGTCAACTCGCCATGAGAATGCGAGGAAACCGGCCTTAAGAAAGAGCAATTGGGATACCAATCGTCCTTAGGGAAGAAGAGAATGAGAGAAGTAGAATCTCCCGCAGAAGGATCCCAAAGAGGCGGAACAAAGTTGGCCCGGCGTTCACGACCTCTCTTAGCGCAGCGAGGCCGAACTCCTCCGAGCTCGCCGTCAAGAGGAAGCCTCGCGAAAAGGGGCATGAAGTTCTCTCCGAGAAAAGCTTTCACAGGGAGGGCGGAGTGAAATCGAGCAAGTGAGGCTCGAACCTTCCTTATCGAGTATGTCATCAATGAAAAACTCCTACAAAGATCTCACAGGAGGTGGAATGAAGTTCGGCCGTGCTCACGACCACCCCAGTGCAAGCGAGGCCGAACTTTTTCTCAAGTATGTCTTCAAGAAAGCTCCTACAAAGAATTCACAGGAGGTGGAATAAAGTTCGGACAAGCTAGGCTGAGCTCCCCCTCGAGCTCGTCATCAAGAAAGTCCCGACTAAGAAGCATGAAGTTCTCCCATAGAAGGTTTCACAGGAAGTTTGGCCGCGCTCACGACCTCCCCAGCGTAAGCAAGGCCCGATCTTCTCGAGCTCACCACCAAGGAAGCCCCGACAGAAGGGCGTGAAGAAGTCCTCCTTCCAAAAAGTTCCGCGACTACGCCTCCCTCAATATTTCTTGAACTCAAATTCTCACGGAAGTTAAGAACCAGCTGCCAAGACCAGAAGGACTCCGGCCTCCCCCAAACATGCACGATTGAAGCAAGTAATGCCCCAACCATCGCGACCACGGCCACGACACTGAGGAATATATTCAGCTCTGAGACGAAATTGAGGAGCTCGTCAGAAATGGACGGCTGGGTAAATTCCTCCGACACCAGTCTGAAGTAGGAGAAGATCGATCAAGGATGCTGTCGTAGCCAGAAATGACAAGGAGGTCAGCCACCTCACGGCGTCATCAATGTTATCCCTGGGAGGAGCTTGGTACATCGGTGATTCATCGTCTCCCAGCGACAAAGCCAAGAGAAGCTTGCTCCAAATTGAGAAGGCCAGCACGAGATAAAGAAGACCGTCCGGCCTGGGCCTTGCTGCCAGGAGAACCTGGAGGAACAACGTCCCCACGACCCTGAAATGGGGATGTGCTGCCCGTAACTTCCCTCAGTAAAATTCTTCTCTTTCAATAATATTATTTCTGGATGCAAAAACTATGCGATGACAGGACAAAGAAAGCAGTCAATAGTTGCCGTGTTAGGAATAGAAGGGAGAAACTCTCCCCTAACACGAGCAGGTCAAAGATTCTTCACCTCGGCTAGGATAAAGATCTCTCCCGAGCGACCACTCTTAATCTCGACTAGAGATAAGATCTCTCCCAAGCGATCGCTGTCAATCTCGACTAGAGATAAGATCTCTTCCGAGCGATCGTTGTTAACCTCGGTCAGAGATAAGATCTCCGAGCGATCAGTCAACCTCAGTTAGAGATAAGATCTCTTTCGAGCGGATCGTGTCAACCTCGGCTAGGAGTAAGATCTCTTTTGAACGACCGAGTCAACCTCAGTCAGAGATAGATCTCTTTCGAGCGACCCACTATCAACCTCGGCCAGAGATAAGATTCTCTCCGAGCGACCGCTGATAACCTCGATTAGAGATAAGATTCTTTTCCCGAGCGATCGAGTCAACCTCGGCCAAAGATAAGATCTCTCCCAAGCGATCGTGTCAACCTCGGCTAGAGATAAGATCTTTCCCAAGCGACTCGCTGACAACCTCGGTCAGAGATAAGATCTCTTTCCGAGCGACCGCTGGACAACCTCGCTGAGAATAAGTTCTCTTCCGAGCGACTGAGCTTAACCTCGGTCAAGAGATAAGATCTCTTTCGAGCGACCGCTGTCAACCTTGGCTAGAGTAAGATCTCTCCCGAGCGATCGAGTCAACCGGCCAGAGATAAGATCTCTTTCCGAGCGACCGCGTCAACCTCGGCTAGAGATAAGATCTCTTTTCAAGTGACCGAGTCAACCTCGACCAGAGATAAGATCTCCCCGTTCGATGGCGACCGCTGTCAACCTCGACTAGAGATAAATGATCTCTTTCGAGCGGACCGAATCAACCTCGGTTAGAGATAAGATCTCTCTCGATTTCGAAGAGTCCTCGTTTGCTTTCCATTAGGAATAGGAAGAGAATCTCGTCCACGCGAGTAAAGTCGAAGCCCCATTCACAAGGACGGTGGGGAGAGGCCCTGATAACGGCCCTTATGTGCCTCCACAGGTCCGTTAGGAACAGGAGAGAAAACCTCGTCCTAACGCAGTAGGCCCGTTAGGAACAGGAGGAAAATCTCGTCTAACGCGAGCAAAGTTCGAAGGTCTCGTTACAAAAGGACAGGATGGGGGGAGACGCCCTAACAACGTCCTTATGTGCCCTCATAGTCCGTTAGGAACAGGAGGAAAATCTCGTTCTAACTCGAGCAAAGTCGAAGGCCCCGTTCACAAAGGACGGGATGGAGGGAGAGGCCCTGACAACGGCCTTTATGTGCCCCCACAATTCATTAGGAACAGAAGAAAAATCTCGTCCTAACAGTGAGCAAAGTTGAAGAACCTCGTTCATTTTAGACGAGATGGGAGGGAGAGGCCCTGACAGTGCTGCCTTATGTGTCCCCACAGTCCATTAGAAATAGGAGGAGAACCTCATCCTAACGCGAGCAAAGTTCAAGTCCAAGCTCCAAAATTTATAGGTGATAGGATCTCCATCAACCTCGACTAGAGATAAGATCTCTCCCAAGCGACCGAGTCAACCTCGGCTAGAGATAAGATCTGTCCCAAGCGACCGCGGACAAATCTCGGCTAGAGATAAGATCTCTCCCAAGCGACCGTGACAACCTCGGCTAGAGATCAAGATCTCCCTCGAGGCAACCTCGATCAGAGATAAGATCTCTCCCGAGCGACCGCGACAACCTCGGCTAGAGATGAGATCTCTCCCGAGCAATCGAGCCAGCCTCGACTGTTGGTGACAATATCGCCCCCGAGGAGCTCAACCTCCGACCTCGACCGCAGGAGACGAAATCTACTTCAACCTCGGCAGGAGAGGAGATCTCCCCCAGGCTTCAATTTCAATACCAACTTCGTCTGGAGATGAGATCTCCCCCCGAGCTTCGACTTGAACCAGCACGGAGCTAGGAAGAGAACTTCGGTAGTCGCCTTTTCTGCACTCCATTCCTTCGAGTTTCGAACTCGAAAGTGGGGAGACTATTATTGGGGATAAACTCCGCTCCTACCAAAGTTCAGTTCGGTGCTCAGCCTGATGCGGCCGGTAGCCATGGAAGAGTTTCAACGGGTGGGTCTTGGCCGAACTCCTACAGCTGATCGAACTGCTTAGCGGCCGAGCTCCTTCGGACTCCCAGCGGCCGGGCTTTAGCCGAACTGCTCTGTGGCCGAGCTCCTTTGGACTCCCAACGGTCAAGCTTTAGCCGAACTCCTTCAACCGGCCGAACTCTCCAGCGGTCGAGCTTCAGTCAGACTCCCGCAAGAGCCAAACTTTCTCTGCGCTCTTTTGGCCAGAGCTGACTTGATCGTCGGAGGGTCCTGTCGGAGCCACCCCTCCACTGGCTCCGGATGAAACTTTATTTTGCAGATCTCCGACAGTGACCTCGTCCACCTCCGCTCCAGCTAATTTCGACTACGATCAATTTCTGCACCAACATATTGGTGCTAGAGGAAGGGCACTAAACCTCCGAGGTCCCCTTGTTCTTAAAGGAGTGCTCGGCGATGATTTCTCTCTCCCCTCTCCAGGAATCTCTCTTCTTCCTCTCTAGAGTTCTTTTCCAAAAAAAAAAAATCTCCCAGGAGAGCTTCGACTCGACGATCGACGGCTTTCACGCTAGGTCCATCTACTCCCATTTCAGCCCCGGCAGCCCAGGTTTCATCCAAAGCCACCGCAGATGTGGAGCAGTTTAACCTGCTGGTCGGGTTCATGGCCCCGTCGAGATGATGCAGACCATGCGACAACCTCCAGTGGAGACTTTGCCAGTAAATCCGCCATGAGAATGCGAGGAACCGGCCTTAAGGAAGAGCATTTGGGTATACCAATCGTCCTTAGGAAGGAGAAATGGAGAGTAGAAGTTCTCCCGCAGAAGGTCTCACAAAGAGGCGGAACAAAGTTCGGCCGCGTTCACGACCTCTCTAGCGCAAGCGAGGTCGAACTCCTCCTTGAGCTCGCCGTCAAGAAAGCTCCGACAAAGGGGCATGAAGTTCTTCCGACGAAAGCTTCACAGAAGGCGGAGTGAGAGTGAAGTTCGACGCAAGTGAGGCGAATCCCCCCTCGAGTATGTCATCAATGAAACCTCCTACAAAGATTTCACAGGAGGTGGAATGAAGTTCGACCGTGCTCACGACCACCCCAGCGCAAGCGAGGCCGAACTTTTCCTCAAGTATGTCTTCAAGAATGCCCCTACAAAGAATTCACAGGAGGTGGAATGAAGTTGGCAAGCTAGGCTGAGCTCCCCCTCGAGCTCGTCATCAAGAAAGTCCCGACTAAGAAGCATGAAGTTCTCCCATAGAAGGTTTCATAGGAAGTTCGGACCGCGCTCACGACCTCCCCAGCGCAAGCAAGGCCCGAACTTCTCGAGCTCACCACCAAGGAAGCCCCGATAGAAGGGCGTGAAGAAGTCCTCCTTCCAAAAGGTTTTGCGACTACACCTCCCTCAATGCTCCTTAAACTCAAATTCTCATGGAAGTTAAGAACCAGATGCCAAGATCAGAAGGACTCCGGCCTCCCCCAAACATGCACGATCGAAGCAAGTAATGCCCCAACCATCACGACCACGACCACGACACTGAGGAATACATTCAGCTCTGAGACGAAATTGAGGAGCTCGTCAGAAATGGACGGCTGGGTAAATTCCTCCGACATCAGTCTGAAGCAGGAGAAGATCGGTCAAGGATGCTGTCGTAGCCAGAAATGACAAGGAGGTCAGCCGCCTCACGGCGTCATCAACGTTATCCCTGGGAGGAGCTTGGTACATCGGTGATTCATCGTCTCCCAGCGATAAAGCCAAGAGAAGCTTGCTCCAAATTGAGAAGGCCAGTACGAGATAGAGGAGATCGTCCGGCCTGGGCCTTGCTGCCAGGGGAACCCGGAGGAACAACGTCCCCACGATCCTGAAATGGGGATGTGCTGCCCGTAACTTTTCCTCAGTAAAATTCTTCTCTTTCAATAATATTGTTTTTGGATGCAAAAACTATGCGATGACAGAAAAGAAGCAGTCAATAGTTGCCGTGTTAGGAATAGAAGGAGAACCTCGTCCTAACACGAGCAGGTCAAAGATCTTCAACCTCGGCTAGAGATAAGATCTCTCCCGAGCGACCACTCTTAATCTCGACTAGAGATAAGATCTCTCCCAAGCGATCGCTGTCAATCTCGACTAGAGATAAGATCTCTCACCGAGCGATCGTTGTCAACCTCGTCAGAGATAAGACTCTCTTCGAGCGATCGAGTCAACCTCAGTTAGAGATAAGATCTCTTTCGAGCGGACCGTGTCAACCTCGGCTAGAGATAAGATTTCTCTTCGAACGACCGAGTCAACCTCAGTCAGAGATAAGATCTCTTTCGAGCGACCACTATCAAACCTCGGCCAGAGATAAGATCTCTTCTGAGCGCACCGCTGATAACCTCGGTTAGAGATAAGATCTTTTCCGAGCGATCGAGTCAACCTCGGCCAAAATAAGATCTCTCCCAAGCGATCGTGTCAAACCTCGCGTAGAGATATAGATCTCTCCCCAAGCGACCGCTGACCAACCTCGATCAAGATAAGAATCTCTTCCGAGCGACGGTTAAATACCCCTATCTTCCTCTCCTTTTTTTTGAGAAATTCTATATCATGTCGAACCGATGCATACGGAGAAGGATATCATTAATTACACATGAAGCCAAAACAAGTACACACATATTTGGAATAGAAACGGTGGTGATCTCTCATTCCTACCTCCGAGTGCACAATAGGAATGCAAAAATCCAGCATAATGACAACCACAAAGCACCGAGAAACACGGGACCAAGATTCCCACGTGAAAACCTCCGCTGGGAAAAATCACGGAATCGAATCTATATCAATCTTTCACTATCTCCTAAAAATAATGGGATTACAAGGTTTGCTTTTATGATCGAGCCAAAAATTTCGGGATCACAAGGGAACCCTCCTAGTCTTGACGGTAAATTGGCGACACCGTTGGTCGCCTTGGCGATAAAAATGTAGGGTCCAAATATTGGAGTGAGAGTTGCCAAACGATAAGGTCGGACATCCCTCGCTTGCATCACCTGCTATTTCCCATTCCAGCAACACCAAAATTTTGCCACTTTTGTAGGAAATCAACATTTGTTTGGGATTTCAATTTTTTTTATATTAGGAACTTTGAGATTGGAACAATTACTTATATTTAACAGCTTATAGCGATACCTCTGAGATAAAATCTAGTATAATTTGGTTAGAAAGACGTTACATGCATTTGTTTTCAAATAAGAATGCACACACACACACGCACGCACAAACATATATGTATGTATATATATATATATAACTTAGGGAAGTATGTTCCTAGCTAGGCTTTTTCTCTCCCCTATATACTTTTATCCTTTACAACAGCTTGTAATTGTTAAGAGAATGGTAATAATGCCACATCAGATAGGAAACGAACTTAGTGATGATTATATAGCGCCACCATGCGCGTACTAGCTTAAGTTTTTGGAATCAATTAGTTAGTCAGTTAACATGGCATTAAAGCTGCTGCCTGTAAGTTTCAATCACCTTCATGCCGATTTATTTATTTCATTCATCCAATACTTGGTCTAGTTATTCATGTGCACGCTGAACATGCACATGCACACATCATCATCTTGCTCCAGTCTAGTCTCCATGTGCATGTGAAGCTAGGGGAAATGTCAAACAAGATATAAATGTACATATTATTTATCCTTTTCTTATCGATGCGAGATTTTGAGTTGGAGTTTGTTAAAACCTACGTACGGCCCTTTTGCTCGGTGAACCTCCAATTACGCTACCTCTAATCCATTCCACCTCTTTGAAACCCGTCGCTCCTCGGACCTTATCCGTGAGAAGGAGTGTTCATGAGAGCGATAATAATCCTATTAGATGGAGAAAGGACGGAGAGACTGGCAATAATCCCATTAATTGGATAGAGAAATTAAGGATCTTGGCATTCTTACGTACGTATGGGCCCATGCACGTCCACCACCTTTCGAGGTCACGGTCATCCCTCTCACTTGCTAATGATACCCAAACACTCTCACTCTAGTCCGTGTGTCACCCCCTTCGATTCTCTCTCCTCTGAAGTTCTACATATGAGAACGGGTGCTGTCGCTTTTCAGGTTCCATCTCTGTTCGGGTCCCAGACGTGGAGAGGTATTGAGAGAGAGGTTATAATCCTAAATTGGATAAGATAAGCATCTCACCGTGCTTGCATGGTTGCGAACCAATTCATCTATTATTGCCAATGGATTAGTTTACGGTAGCTATAGCTCTCGGCTAGCCTGACCTTCAATATGAGTTAATTTAAATGTTCGCAACCTATCGTTCGTTTAATGATGAGCAACTTAAAGGCCCCTCTCCTGGCCCACATGTAGCATCGATCAGAGCTTCCTCTTTCATCCCCATTCACATCGCTTCCTAATAATTAAGACCTTAAGCTTTCTCCCACCAAGCTACATCACATCTTTTAGTTGGTCCAAGCTTTCTTATTCACTATTCCATCCCATGGTTTCAATTCCAGTGTGTTATCAGCAGATAATGAGCCTTCAGACTCCAATCTCGAGATGCTTAGCTGTTATTCCATTAAACTTCATAATATATAGTGAAAAATAATAGCTTTTATTTTGGATTTTTGTTGTTTCTGCGATCGAGATAATTATGTAAAAAGTTCAAATCTCTACATGAATCCGAAAAACATAATTAATTTCATGAACAGCAATATAGTTAAATAATATTGTTACTTGAGCACTGTCATTAATTATGATAGCTTATACACTCACACTGCTATAATATTCATCATTTTATCCCAATACAAATCCGAAAAAGGGTCAAACTTTATCGAATCATAACTCCGATCCAGTTCTCAACGTTATCTCAAGTACCAGCTGTAGAGCTTAGCCATTGTGAACTTGGGATAAGGGTAAAGTCACTGATGATGCCATGTCTTGACCATAAGCATCCTTTTCATTCCACCGAAAGACATCTTTCAAATGCTGGCATTATCACGTGGTGACCTGGTTCCATGCGTGCAGGCGCAGTATAGCCTTTCCTCTACTTTTATCAAGAAAACAAAAAAAGAAAAAACAACAAATACCTTGTCAGTAAAAAATAATTAATGCTGCAGATAAGGCGGAAGGCATTCCACGTCCCCAAAGAAAAAATTGCTCCCTCTCGCGTCAGTTTCGTGCTCCCTCCGTCGGCCGTGATTCCTCTCCGGTCTTTCTCTACCTCTCCTTCATCTTCCCTTCCAAGCCCCCCCTAGGTCGGACTTGGGCCGACCGCCTTCCGGAATAGCATGTCCCACCCTTGTCCTCGCTATCCCGGGATGCCTTATCCGACTCCCTCGCCACTTGTCGCTCCGACGATACCGCGTATCTCTCGATACGACGGGCTGGCTTCCGCGGATATCCCGATGGGGGTCCCCCCGCACCGCCAACCGTTTTACCCACTCCCACCCATCCGGCCCGGACACGTGTCACATCTCAATCCGTAGAACAGGTTCTTTTAACAAATCCCCCCTTAAAATCATGGTTGATCATCCGGCCGTCCATGTGGAGGGACCACCGATCCATATTCCGCCGCACTTGCCTCCCCATCACCCACTCCATCCGACTGTCCCAGTGTCGGCGATTGCGTGGCCTCGCGTTCCAAGGAATTATCTAATCCGTATTCTTTTTCTACCGTCTAATTGATGGGCCCCCTCTCTCAGTTTGATGTGATGTAATATACCGCCGTGTGCCCCTCCGGTCCAGGGTGGAAATCAAATCAAACTTAAAACAACTTGACGCATCGTACTGTAAATCTGACGCAATCGCAGATAAGAATGGTCAGCCAGATCAGACGGATGAGATCGCCAGGGCAAAATTAATCAGGTGTGCCACTCATAATTTTATCACTGCCGGACTGACTTAGTCCGACCGTATGACGTGCGAAGACGTCCCCATCCTCCTGCTACAACTCTGGCCATCTCATTCCCATCAGACGGCCATGATCTTTTAAATAAAAACGGAATCATTTGAAGGCTTAGGGTGTTCACACTTCTAATTCCTGGATGACTCCGAAAACCGGGAGGACGGCTGAAAGGCAACCGGAACCGGCGGGCGGCTGGGGAGGGGAAACCCGCTATTTGCGGCGGATTTACCCGCTAAACCGAATCGGGCTGCGGGCTGGGTTCCCGTCACCGCCTCTTTAAAATGCTCCCGAGCCCTCCCACCTTCAATGATGATAACATCCCCAAACGAAACGTTCGCTTTGTCATCAAACGAACTCCCAATCCCACCACCACCACTCTGTTTCTCTTCCTTCTTTCGTTCTCTCGGCATCTCTCCTTCGCTTCTCTCCCTCTCGCGATCATCGTAATGGTAAGTTTGATCCCTTTTTCTTCAACGATTTGAGAAAATTTTGATGGAAATCGATCCCTAGGGTGGTTGTTTCTATAATTATGATGGCTTTTGCTTTGGATCGCAGAGGAAGGGCGGCAATGGCGGGGCGGGGCAGGGGAGCGCGCGGGGCAAGCAGCGGCAGGGAAAGAAGAAGGGCCGGATCTCGAATAGGGGGCTGGGCTACGGGGCGCTGATGCCCCCGGAGTGCTGCTTCTCCTGCACCACCTTCAACATTCTCGCACCCATCTACAAGCGACTCGATAAGGAGGTAGGGAAGCGTCCGGTTTTGGATTGGTTCGTTGATGATTTCGATGATTTCTTTGTCATTTTTTTATCGGTTCTTGTTTGAATGAAAAAAAGGGTGCTTCCTTTGATATACTCTTTGTCTATTTTTGTGGGTTTTCTTTTGGGAATATAGGATCAGAGCTGTAGGGAAAGCCAGTACAGAGGATACTGGCTGAGCCGGAACCAGGGCATCATAGACCGGCTGTTGGGAGAGATGTCCTCCATCATTTGTCTCCAGGTAGGGTCGATTCCTGGGTTTTGCTTCTACTCTGGTGTGCGGAGTTTGTGTGAATCTAATGGATTGTCTCTGTTTTGTTGTCTTGGATTGGTGTAGGAGGTATGGCTGGGGAATGATGAACTCGTCGATATGTACGAGAGGCAGCTGGGCGATGCGGGTTATATTACTTTGAAGCTCGCACGCACGAACAACCGTGGCGATGGTACGTTTTCTTTCTCATTTTCTTTTCCTTTTTTCATCATCTTTGTTCTGTTGAGGTGTTTTTGCGATGACATAGGTAGATAATTTCAGCATGGTTGTTTATTTATGTTCACGAATAATTTCTGATAAAAAAGATTATATACGTAGAGCATGGAGCTTATCGTGTTCCTAAAGTTCGATGATGATCGATATGTGCTCTATTGAGATCCAACAAAAGAGTTTTTGTCATCTGCAAAGAATTGTATCCTTTGATTCTGATCCGTACCCTGTTTGTGTTAGGGAGGACGGTGATGTTCTTTTTAGCATATTCCCTTTTTAGAAACCAGGTAGTCTTTGTGTGGCGAGTAAGATTTGGACTCATCCTCTTTTAAATGAAGGCCACATTTATTATTCATGTTCCATTTTCTCATTTGCTATTGTGAGGAAAAGAATTCATGTGGCAAGGAGCCTTTGATATCCTTAACTTTAGATACAATTTCTTAGCCATTCTAACTGAGTTTTTATTCTTGCTAACCTATAATGTGCATTTAAGTATTGTTTTATGATTTATTAAGAGCATATTATACTCTTAGTCCTGGTTATTCATCGTAATTGTAGCTTAAGCCATATATATGAATATATATTCCACCTTTGTAATTTGGAGTCATTATATCATCATCATCATCATCATCATCATTTGGAAAAAAAGGCAAGTTATTAACCTGCCATCTCCCGCACCAAGTGATGAGAATTCATGCCGGTTAGACTTTATTGACAAGTCATTTACATGACCACATATAACCTAGTTTTTAAGCACGTGTCATGTTTATGGAGCATCTGGGAAATTAACAGTTTTTAAAGTATTGGATGACTAATTACTAGCTGCTTATTAGGGCTAGATCTTTATACAACGTGTTTGTAAAATAGTTTTAGTACTCTCTATTAATTTGCTGCTTACAGCAAATTCATCTTCCTGTCTGCAGGTCTCCTTACTGCTGTGCACAGCAACCACTTTAGAGTTCTAAACTATCGAGATTTGCTGTTCAATGACTTTGGGGATCGTGTGGCCCAGCTATTACATGTTGAATCAGCTGTTTCTTTCTGTCAAAGTCGAAACAGCAGCATCCCGCAACAGATTCTCATTGTAAATACCCACTTGTTATTTCCTCATGATTCCAGCTTGTGTATAGTTCGCTTACAGCAGGTAAATTGATATGCCTTCGTACAAGCATCTTGATATTTCCTTGATTTTGTTCACATACTTTCGTGAGGTATATCTTATTGGCACCATTTCATTTTTATTGATAGGTATACAAGATCCTCCAGTACATTGAATCCTATCAGAAAGAACATAATCTCAGTCCTATGCCTATCATACTCTGTGGGTCAGTTTCTTTATAGCACACACTTTTCTCCTCTTTTAATTTGAATAAAATTAAAGTTTCTCAGCCTTTCATATTCTTTGCAGGGATTGGAATGGAAGTAAACGCGGACATGTTTACAAGTTTCTTAGGTCCCAGGGGTTTGTCTCATCATATGATACAGCTCATCACTATACCGACAGTGATGCAGATGCCCACAAGGTGCTAATCTTTCAGTTCATTTTGATTTATCACCTGATATTGTTGCCCATGCTTTTTCAAAGCTTACTCTTTTTACCCCTGTAGTGGGTTAGCCACCTCAATCATCGTGGAAATATCTGCGGAGTTGATTTCATATGGCTTCTTAATCCCAATAAGTACAGAAAGCCTTTGAGGACAAGCTGGAATGAAGCTTTATTTGGTATTATTAAGGTGAGCATTTTCTTCTTGCTTGCATCTATCAGGCAACAGTCTTTTGATTTTAAATATGAATTAAAGTATATATTTTAGGTGTAATTGGGAATTTTAAAAAACACTTGAGAAATTTTGGTACGCATGAAGTGTTTTCTCTCACATGCATGTTCATTTGCCTATAATTAATATGAATGCGAGTCTAATATGTATGAAGCAATGTATATGCCATTTATTCTATTTTCTGTCAGTTGTAGACATCATGATACCTGTATCCAGTTTTAACAGATCTGTTCTTGGGGATGGATTTAAAGGTTGAATATTTCTTGTTTCAGTATCTTCTCCGAGCGGCTTCTCTTTCAGAGGATAATGCTTTTGCATTCCTTAAAGCGGATAGCCCTGGTGATTATATTACCTTCTCAGGTTTCTGTCAGGCACTCTGTCAGGTACTTGTTTCCACTCGCAAGAGTTTCAAACCTCTGAAACTGTTATGGGAATTTGGTCACTAATGCTTTAAAATTAATTCAGTTAGGCTTAACCAGACATCCTCATGGCTTAAGTCCCCAAGACACACAGGAGTTGTGGATTCAAGCTGACATTGGTGGAAATGGTGTTGTGGACTATGAAGAATTTCTGGTATGCTACAAGTCTGAGGTGTCCTTTTCATAAGCAAGTATTTGTCATTGTCCTAAACCACTTCCTGTGATCACCTTCCTAACATTGTCTTCTTTAAGGGAGCAAGATGCCGATGAAAAGAAGAACACATCTTCCTTCTTGTTTTTCTACTTTTAAACAGTTGCCTCATGATGTTTTTCAGCAACGTATCTGGAATCCTAAATGGACGGAGCAATCTGAGGAGAACTTTGAACAGGAGACCGAGGTCATACTGAAAGCTGGCGCCGAGAGGCAGCAGGCTTTTGGTTTCATTGTGAAGAATGCAGTTCTCTTCCCACCAGAAGTAGAGAAAGGAATGTGGCCGGAGGACTACTCTCTATCGGATCATGCACCACTGACTGTTGTGTTTTCTCCCGTAAGAATGCCTTGTTTCCAGACACTACGCTAAATTGCTAACCCTCGTATATGCTGCCGCTTGATGTAAAGTTTGTAAAGGGAAGAGGTAGAAGATATATATATATATATATATATATGCTGATAGCTGAAGTAGGAGATGTATAGGAAGCAGTCCAACAAAAAAGGTTGAGATGTAAAGTGTACGATGTCTTGGTTCATCTTCTTTCTTACCCTGTAAGCGAGCAGCCTTTTTCCAATGCAGAAATATAAATATGCATTAAGTTGGCGTCTTCTGATGTGAATATTATATGATACCACGATTGGAAGGATACATTGGATGTTGAGGTAGTTCATCCGGTTGTTTGACTTATTTGATATTTCTTTTTATTCCTGATCTGGCTTGTGGAATGTAGAAACATGTTCTTCTTGTTTTCTTTTAGTTTGGTTTGACTTCTCATGGGATATTATTTCTAGCTGGGCATGATGCCATGATCCTTGCGTCTGGTCGTCCAACTTCCGTTGAAAGGACTCGAAAATAAAGTGGCTAGGCTCTCTTCCAAATGGATATCATTGGTTACCTGTTACATGATATAGACTTAAATAACTCAACCCGAGTGGTATCCGACCTATAACAGCCAGCGTTCACGGTCGGTCATGTGGGTGCCTTGGTCCACTTGGCCATCGGGCGTAGCAAAGCCAGGGGTAATTTTGTTATACGGAGCACATGCCTTTGCTCTGTTCCTTTTCCTCTTCCTCAGGCCTCAACGCATGCCTTTGTTCCTTTAATTTTCCTCCAACCCCCGCGCCCGCCGCATGCGACACGGGGTAAAGCTCTTGCGAAGCATATGGGTTGAGGCTACAGTTGAGCATGTGCCAAGCCTCCTCAGGAATAAACTATATCATTTTTAGACAGACTTGAGGCCGAGTCTGTATAAAATGAGCTGGTCTAACTGAAGCAAATAATGCAGATAATGATACGGTGACTTGCTCCAAGGCAATTCCCCATTTGCAGATCAATGAGTTAATTTTCAATTCTAACTCGAGCTCCTCTCTGTTTTTATTATTTTCCATGCTGGTGCTCAAGCATCACCCTTCGCTTAATCGAGCCTCCCCGGATCTCTCTTGGTAACCACTACGGCTTTGACAGCTCCAAGGATGGGCAATGTTGATGTGGTGGTCTAATTATTGCACCATGGCACAGCACATCAACAATGACATGCAGCCGTGATCTCTCGGCAATTGTTGTAGCCAGTGTGGTGACCTGATGGTTGCATCATGGATGAAACGGATTAGGTTTGCGTATTATTTTTTTGACCTAATGTCGATAAAAAGTTGGATTCCGATCATCCTCATCCTTAATCCAAGCCGACCTACTCGCAACTCTATCTGGATGCCTGGTTGGGGCGAGGCTACCCACTACTAGCTTGTGGTGGGTATAATTTTGAAAAAAAAAAGAAAAATGTCATAGGTAAGGGAAAAACATAGTTATGAAAGAGATGAATGAATCACAAAAAATGCCCTTCATTAAATGAATGAGGATTTTGCATAAAAATCTTGGTGACAAGCTAGTAGAATAGGATGTAAATTGATATTGGCTTTATAAATGGTAGATAAGACTGTGTCCAAATATTTGTTTCGAAAGTTTATGAAAACCCCCTTACAATCGCCAAACGGCATTAGATTCTAGCAAGAACAATGGCGCGCGCAGCAAGGCTTATAATAGCACGCCATAAACTGATTAACTAATTTACCAGTCACTCCAACACCAACGTATGCATTAGTGCGAAACCATGGGCATCCCAATGCATGATAGAGTCACGCATGCAGCTATTTTGCACCGCTGACTTTTCCTCATCACATGGTACTAATCGCAACGCCAATTCAAAGGAAGCAACGGGAATACAGCATACCGGCTGAGTGACTCTTTGAGTCACACGTCTGAGTTCCTGAAGCATCTTCGCTTTTAGTTTGGCGTTGGAAGAATGCAGCAAAGATTCTTAAATCGTCACTCTCTAGGCTGCATCCTCATTCCTCACTCAAGGATGTTCCTTAGATTCATCTGGTATAGCCTCTCCGTAGGCTGCGTCCGGTCAAGGGAAAACGATGGGACCGGGTTATATCGTGCACTCAAAAGAATGAATGGAGACATGACCTTCGTGATCTATGCGAGTGGATGGAAAAGGTTCGTCATGTTTTCAAAGATGCGTAAAATGCGATCCGATGATTGAGGATCAATATAATCCTTTCGCGCGGAAGATACAAAAGGTTTCATCGAATGCAGACTTACTTGGTGCCCAAGCTCCCTCAGCCAACGGCTAGTGAGAAACGATCGGTCTACCTGTTGACTTCTAAGTGATCAAATCCAAGGAGCTTTTCTTCTCCTTGACTTTGACATCAGAGATCCAGAGCCACTCAATTTAGCCAAGGAATATTTGCCTTTTGGAATGAAGAGCCGTCTCCGGTCATGAATTGAGGTTTTTATCACTGGCCATTGGAGGGGAGTATGCATGGAGACTTGTTAGATGAGCTCCGATCAAATCTAGTTGGATTTATTGAATCAATTTCAGACAACCTGTAAACATATAAGATTAGGCCTGACAAAAATTTTGTTATTCAATAGTCCGGTTCTGCGATCCTTGTTTAAATGTTTTACAGACATAGGATTATGGTACGTCATGATGCACTCGACGTTCACAATCCTTTTTTATTTTTAATTCTTTGAGAAAACACAAAGTTCCAAAGTGTATTCAAAGAACCTTCGAGAGATTGGAATACACACACACAAAAAAAAAAAAAAAAAAAAAAAAGAGTTTTTGAAAATACTATAAATGATTATTTAAATAGACCTGGTTGGACCGTGGATAAGGTATGGGCGGCTATCCTGCCTTATCCCTGAATGCATGCTAAACTGACTGAATTATAGGGTGGAATTGCTGATTCCCATCAAATTGGTCCTAGGATCTTGGAGTTCCACTTATCATTGCATTTGATTAGTGAAAATATCAACAAAACTCTTCGTTAGAAAGATTAATTAAGAAACGAGACTTACTTGTACAACTTGTTAGCAAACCCCCTTCATCGCCTAGAGTTATGTAAATTGTAAATAGTAAATTTAAAATTTACTATTTATAAATTGTAAGCAGTATCAACAATTCTTCTAAACCCCTCTCTATCCATTTGGATGAAGATAGGATTCAATGTTACATCTCCATAGCCAGCAATAGACTTTCAAGAGATTTTGATTGCAAAGTTCTTCACCAGACACCTCTACCATAGCTTGCCCAACCTGATACCGAGGAAGACAAGTACAGAGGATGCCTTATATTAAATATATAATATATTATAAAGGGAAAGAGGATGGGGACTACTAATGTTTTTTCTTGAGTTGTTTGGTCATTTTAAAAAATAATATGATAATTTTTCTCTCCTTTCATAAAAAATTAAACGTTGCTTAATAGCACACTATACATGTCAATTTAACTATACAATTTATTTACTTAAACTTTATTTTTTACTAAATTTTTTAAAAAAAAATCATGAACTAGGATAATCTTAGTCTTTTTGGTGCTCGGTTTGCATAAATAATGAGTTGTTTTGTCGTGGTTCACATTTGGAAGATTAGTTTTTAAGCTAGCCAGTCTTGGCTATACGGCAATGCTCGGCGTACTTCAACTTTTGGCGTTGGCTCAAATCGACCAGGCTGCTCGTTTGTTTTATTGTTTAATACTTTTTGGTAAGCGATGCTGAGGTATTGGCTGGTGTGGAGTCTTAATTCAAACTATTGCCATTAATAATAGAATACTCGTCTAATCCAAATGAAAAAAATATTGATGATAAATGCATGCCACTAAAAAAAAAAAAAAATTCTTTTTATTCAGCCAAGGTGCTCACCGATTGAAGCTGCAAGGCATTCATTCATCTGACCACTTGAACATTTTTTAGAAACCATATTGATGGATCCAATATACAAACATTTTCTCTATACCTTACTTGCGGCATCTTCATTCATTTAGTCATTTTTGCATTATAGCTATTAGAAGATCTTAAACAAAACTAAAAAGAGCTAACCTGAACTAGACTTTTCATCAAAATAAATAATGAGATATGAATAAATAAATATAATTAAGCGAAAATATACAAGAGATGTAGTTGTTGATATTAAAAAAGATAAATTAGTTTAAATAAGGGTATGCTTAATAAATCGAAAAGATATTTTGAGTGGAAGATAATGAAGTTTAACATGATTCTATATATGTTTTTAGATGAGACTGGATCAGATCCGCTGGTTTGCAGCCTTGGCCATGGCTAATGTTCTTGCAGTTTCGCTGGCCCTGAGGTTCTATATATGTTTTGATTAGATCGGGTTTTGCCGTTCGGCCTGGTACTTGGCAGTTTAACTTCTCAGGGGCGAGATGATCCACGGAACGGGGACAAGAGTCACAAGACTGGCACCGTCACCGGAGACGGTAACCCGTGAATGCTGATCCTAACGTGAGGATCCGGACACCACACCACCTCAATTATCGACCGACGACAAGTTCTGGCGCCCTTTCCACGCTAAAAAAAAGGCACTCCCAACTCAGGTGCGTCAGACGCGGTGACCCCATCGGAAGTGGGCGGCACTTTGTCGGGATTCAACGGCTCACCTTAGACTAGGGGCGGCGATGGAGGCAAAGAATCACAAATCTAATCTGATTGTAACCAACTCGGAATATGAAGTTTGAACCTTATCAATAAAGATCATGGTATAAATATTTAAAATTTTTTCGATAAATAATTAATATAAAATTAAATATACATTTACATGATCTAAATATATATTTTTTATTTAAATTCAGACATACTTATCAAATTAAGAATTAAATCTATATATTTATTTATAAATACCAACATCAATCTATGGTCAACCCAATAAATTCGTACTACAATATCTCTTGGTCTATATAAATTATGCATCAAATTTATTTTAATATTATTTATAATAATACAAGATCTTATTTAAAAAAGATTTATCAAAAAATATTATTTGGATTACTTAATTTTATATAAGTATTTAAATTTTTTAATAAATAATTATTATGAAACTAAATATATATTTGTACAGACTATCATAATAGCATTATGGAAATCATTATGATCCAAAATAGAATTAATATTATAATGATTTCGACACATCTTCGTGTATAGCTCTTTCCTAATATTTTTTAAACTCTTGGTCAAACTTTATTTTCTTCCGTGTACTTATAGTGTCGGTAGTGGTATTTTTTTATCCAAAAAGCGTATAATGGCATATAGTTATGGACGAAGCCAAATATGTCGGCCAAAGCTATAACCGTCAATGGCAACTACCGATAGTTTTAAGCCAGGATTTAAGTGGTGGGGTGGTTGAAACGCAAAAGATCAATTGCTTTGAATCATGTAGTGGACAAGAACTGCCCCACTGCAGCAACACCATGGCAAAAGACTGCAGCTTTTCAGAGGATACCCACAAGTCTCCGTAAGCCTGCCCACAAAAACCATTAGGCCACCGAAGGCCGAAGGACTTTTCATGATTGGGGCACCTGCATCCATTGAATGGCCTGCAAGTAAAGATGGTCCCGCATAATTACCATCGCATTATCCTATGCCCATGATTGCATGCCTTAACGCCAAATGTTTGGCTACCCATGTTTGATCCACCTTAAAAAAATTTAGATTTGCATTAAACAGGTCCTGAATCATAAATAGATTAATCTATTTAATTTATTAAATAAATAGATCAGATTCAAATTTCAGATCACTGACTTATTTAACTCATTTAATAAATAAATTAGAACAGATTGGGTCGGATTATAATCCATTAATCCGCGACTTAAACCCAGGGGCAATAAGGGTAAGGGGGCAGATTCGATTTCGGCTTTTAAGTTTTAATCCCTATTCAACTCTTTTATTCTTTCGCTTTCCTCCTTCCGAGTCCCATCCTCCATCTTCGGTTCGTCTTCTAGGGTTTCGTATCTTGATTTTTTTCTTCACTCCTCTACAGCTCTACTCCTTTGGTGCTTCCAGCAGCCCAGCTTCCTTCCAACGGTGGCTGATTGGAGCAGTGGAGCTTGTCAAGGTTCGGTCATCGCTGAGGGATAGAGAGAGGGCTTGCCGCTTTTGCTGCTTGGCACCTTGATCCTCACCCATCTAGGGTTTTTTTTCTCTTTTGATTTTTTTCACCTTCCATGCTTTCTTAATCTTCTCTAAGGTATATTTTTCTTAATCCTTAATTTAGAGTTTTTTTAGGTTTTATTTGTTTGAATTAGATTTTGTTCTGATAATGTTAACTGATTCTTGTTTCTCGATTGATTATTTTGCTCAATTTTTTTCTTATTTTCTTTCTATTTTTTTTTTTATTATGATGGGTTCTCCGAGTTCTCTCCCATCTCCGAGTTCTATTTTCTGATTATGATGGTTCTTCTCCTATCTTCTTTCGAGTTCTCTTCCATCTCCGAGTTTTGATTTAGCTGTTGATTAATTATTGGATCTCAGCCTCATCTTCCTCTTTTAGATATGTATGGATCTTTCTTTTCTATTCTTTGCTATTCTAATGATTTTCAGATGCAGTAATTTGGATAAGCAATTTTATATATTTTAAGTTATACAATATGTTTGTATTCTTGACTTTTTCTCTATGATGGATATTTGAATATTCATCCAATTTCTAAGTTCATCTCAGTAATGTTCAACGGTATATTAATCTATTTGCAATCAAATTTGTGCTGTATGAAATATTCTGCTGTATGGTATTTTTAGCTCAGAATGAAAATATTTTGCTGCATGGTATATTAATATGTTTGCAATCAGATTTGAAGTTATGCAATGTTCTACTGTATGATATTTTTAGTTCAAAATGAAAATGCTTGTAATCATATTTGCAGTCAACCTTCCATATTTTCTGTTCTATGAATCATCTATGCTTCATGGCTGCAGGTCTTCTATACAAATCACATATCAATGGTTTTTAGTTTGTGGATATTACTTCCTCATGTCTCTCTTCCAAACTGACATGTTTAGTTTTCAAGCTGACATGTATTTATTTTTACTCTTTTGGGTTTGAGTAACATGTCACAGGGATAACATTTAAATTCATTTTGGATTTTATGGTTTTGTATTGTATAGTATTATTATTTTTTAGTTAATGCAACTTTTTAATTTCTTATAAAATTGCTTATATTATTGTTAAGTTTATATTTAAGTTTGTTATTAAGTTTGAACTAAACAGATTAAAATTCAAATAGTTTTGGACCAAAGGTCCCAAAATAATTAAAGGTTTGTATGTGGAGGCTATGATGATTTTTGGATATATGTTTGATGACTTAGCTATTTTTACGATGCAAATCTTGGATGGCCTTCTTCTACAGGCAACCGATTGTAGTCATTTTGATTTAGTGGTTGATTAATTATCAGATCTGAGCCTCATCTTCCTCTTTAAGATATGCACGGATCTTTCTTTTATATTCTTTGCTATTCTAATGATTTTCAGATGCAGCTGTCATCATTCTTCAGATGGATAAGAATCTGGATAAGCTGTTTCATGTGTTTGAAATTATACAATATGTTTCATAGTAGCAAGTCTTCTATATAAATCACATATCAATGATCCAGTTTGTGGATATTACTTTCTCATGTTTTTCTTCTAAGCTTATATGTATTCCTTTTTAGTTATTTGGGTTTGGGTAACATGTTGTTTCATAGTCACAGCATTTAAATTCATTTTGGGTCTTATCATTTTGGGTAACAGTATTCTCATTATTATTTATGGTTATGGACCTATAGTTCTATATTATATAGTATTGTTACTTCTCAGTTAATGCAGCTTCTTAATTTCTCATAAATTATTTATATTATTGTTAAGTTTATATTTAAATTTATTGTTAAGTTTGAACAGGTTAAAATTCAACTAGTATTGGGCCAAAGGCCCAAAAAATAATCAATTTTTTTAAGCAAATAGGTTAAATGGGTCAGGTCAGATTTGATTTGATAAATAGGTTATTCATTTAGTAAACAGATTAAATGGATTGGGTCGGATCGATTAAATAGGTTATCTGTTTAATAAATAGGTTAAATGGGTCGGATCGGATAATCTATTTATTAAATAGGTCAGGCTCAGATTTGAAAATCTGAGCTATTTAATAAACATGTCGGATTTAGATTTGATATTTTTTGATCCGACCCGTAATCGATCCGACCTATTTATGACTCGACCCGACCCAATTGCCACCCCTAGTTAGATGTTTGCACCATAAATGGCCCTATTTGATTGCATTTGTTTGAACCAATGGAGAGTGCAAGATGCAGTTTTTTTTTTTTTTTTAAAATTCATTTTACCTTTTGGTGTGTGTGGATGAATAGAAATTTGTTGGCTCAATCCAATCCAATCCAAACCAGAATAATTTGGGCTAGGCCTGAAAAATATGATATCCTTTTTGAATATGGGACACTGACTACTACAATACTAATTGATCTGAAAGTAATGCAATATATGATTTTTCATAACCTCCTTGAGTTTGACAAACTAATTTGATTTTACTAAAACCAATTTATGTTTTCTTGTAAGAACATCCAATTTGTGTTGTTAATTGCAGTTATGTGTTTTTGTTAATTAAATTTCATAAAGGGTGGATTTTTGTTAATGTATATGATAATTGTTATTTTCTTGCCTAATATGTTTCGGATTTCATAAACTTGTTAGGCACCTTTCTTTTCTCTATGAAATAGAGATCGACATTTAGACAAAACATCGACTATCCCCTGCTTCCAACATTTCTTGTTTTTGAGAGTGACAAATATTTGTTTCCAAAACTTATGAATATTTCTTTTTATATAAATAAAAGCAAAACCAAAAAAGAAAAACAAGCTCTAAGTGATTCGATTAAATACATTTTTATTGCCCTTATATGGACTTATTAATCTGATTTGATCAACAAAATAATAAATTAACAAAATTAATCTTAAGCCTTATCCAATTCAACCCCTATAGAAGTGATATTTTAAACTTATGTAAACTATTAGATGTGGGGTGCGCCAAACCACAATCTAACCTGAACAGCTTCCAGCCATGGTTGCAGAGTTGCATGTCCAAATCTAGTAAAATGAACTGACCTCAATTTCACTAACTGCTAACTTTCTCAAAGTACATTGAATCTTGGAGCCTTGGGACAACGCGTGACTCCACTCTAAAAGCAACAAACAAGATCCTTGCTACTTTTTTTTTTTTTTTTTTGCCCATCTCAATGAGGCCCCCACCTCTCTTGAATCTATCTACCGACCTCCTTTCCAGCCACGACAACCCACATGGCTCCCCAAAGGCTTTTGAGGATAAGTCCCACTCTGACCCTTGTCATCAAGGAAGTACATATATGACCATGATGTTAGGTTCATTTGAAAAGGCCACACGCAGATAGATAGTCTTGTAATAAAGAGAGGAAATGGAGAAAGAAGGGACTGAAAGGAAAAGGAGAAGGAATGTGGATCTTAGCTTCTCGGCAAGCCTGCCCGGCGATGTTGGTGGCGTGTTCGCAGAGAGCATTTGTGCTGTCAAGTGCTCCACTGATCCTTTCACTGATTTCAGGGAGTCAATACTTGAGATGATTCAGGATGTGGGTGTGAGAGATGGAGGAGCTGGTTTACTGCTACGTGGTTCTCAATGCATCAGATGTTCACCACTTCATTGCTGATGCATTTCTTAGTATATGTTCATGTTGCTGATGGAATCAGGGTAGGTTCTCCTTTTGTTACACCACCATGCTGTTGCTCTTGAACGTATTATGGTCGGTAGAAGTTTGCTTCTTATCTTACATAGCACCTGCGCCGTTCTTATATAAATATATGGCCACCGGAGCAGTACCTGCATGATGGTATAAGGATTATTTTGTAAATCACTTCTCACAATGTCAACTTGTATATAACTTTTAAGTCCTCATTATCTGTTTCTTAACCCTCTGATACCAACTAATCAAATCAAGCAGTCCGTAGCATCTCTGCTACCAACTTCTCAACTAATGTGATTACTTTGAGAGTTTCGGTTCTACCATATTGATTACTTTCAGAGTTTCGGTTCTACCATATCTTTCGTCTTTGTTTTACCACTCCCCCAACCCCACCGAAAAAGGAAAAAAGAAAAAAAGAAGAGAGAGAGAGAGAGAGAAGGCCTCCATTGTACTAGAATTATATACTAGAATTTTTTTTTTTTACCTAGCAGTTTGAAGCACCTAGCTTTATCCATTTCATTTATCTTGCCCTAATATTACTAAGAAGATAAAACAAAGCCTTTCCATGCCAAAAAGGCTAACGTCGGTTAAACCATATCGAAAACAAAAGAATTTTAACTTACCAAGAGAAAAAGCATTTTCTCCTATCAAGATGGCTGCACGATGCATAAATCACCAAATTTAGCCAAAATCATTTCATGGTACCTTAAATAATGCAAGAAGATCTATTCTGTATTTGAAATTATCTTGATTCGAAAACATCATCCAGGACTCGAGCATGGAACCTCTGCTTGTTATGTGGAGGGGTGTGAATGCTGGTGCAATGCCCAAATGAGATGCATTGAAGGAAAGCAGAGATTGCTAAAATGGTTCGAGCACATGACATTATATCAATTGGAGCTCAAGGTAGAAGTGTCAGGTGTCATGCACAGCCGGTGGTAGACTCAATCTGGTGGACTGCCACTTACAAATTGCACGTAACCCTGGCCTTATGCAAGACCATATGATTCGCCCTCAAGTGGCTTATATCAGAGTTAACATCTCAGAGCCCTTGGCTCCCTTAGCTGTCATGGCAGCAATTCAGGGAGGGAAGGCCTCAGCCCCCCCCCCTAAATTGGAATGCCCTTCTGATTAGCTGAGAACTTCTCGTCTTCACCACTCACTGCGTAAGTTGATAAGAGAGGAATTTTCTGGGAAGCCACATCATCCCTCCAGTGATGCAGCAATTTTACAATTATTATTGCAGACTTCATAAATTAGCTAGGCAACAATCTCCCGTGATGATTAGATCGATAACATCCCACTATATCTCCTGATTGCTACGTACTGATTAAATGTATCGAACTCCTTTGCAGATTTCCATGGTCGGAAGGTTCGTGTTAGATTTTAAATGTGGATATGTAGTCTCCTGAAATTTGACCATGCCCATGAACCAGAACAGGGTAGCAGACAGGGACACCGCACCTTTCTTCAGCTTAAACTTGCACCTGGATTAGTACCTACCAAATAATTGCACCACTTCTAAACATCAAAAAGGAATCCCACATGGTACAAATAAACAATTAGAACGTTGGACTACCAACAAGCTTGAGACTGAGATTAGCACTAAATATATAATCGCCCTACTAAACTCTACAAACAATTTAAACAAACTGTTAAGCGGTCACAACCATAGCTGTCCTCCTAACTCTTCCATTAGTCAAGCCCCATCCCTTAAAAACCAAGTCACCAGCCTTAATATTACCCGAACTCACCTACCATGTCTCCGAACCTTGCCCCTGAATAATTGATGTGACCAAAAAACCTGACTGTTGTTGAGGAAGCACTCTTTATCCAATCAAAGGCCCAGGGGCACATATGTCATCTTCAATAAATCAGTTGGACCTTCCCCATCTGGTTCCCTAAGGCCACAAGTAACAACGCCATCACAACCAACGAAAAGAAGCTCAGAGCAGGTATAATACCCACCACCACAGCTGTAGAGAATGGATGAAGCAAAAGGAGCAGAAGATGCATTTAGATTTGATGGATGGGTTGGCTATGCTACCAGAGTCCCTAATTGATCATGAATGGGATATGGAGAACATCACGAAAACATTCTTCAAATGCACCAGATGGCAGCTCGAAGGAACCGCAGACTTCATCCATTGTCCATACCACTACTTCTGCGACAGCACTTACCCTGGAGACTACCCATCCATTGTGGACTCGTTGGTGCTCCTCTTTGCAATTTCTTCCTTCCTGTCAACCACGGCCTTCACCCTAATGGAGTTCAGAAGAAACACAAGCAACAGCATTAGCAATTTGAAGAGAAGATATCTATTACCTTCAGGTCCTATGGCACTCCCATTGGTGCTCTTGATTTTTGCGAAGGGGCACCGGATCAACACCACCTTCCCTCTCTCACACATGGGCCCAGCAATTCTCCAGATTGTTTATATTTCGGCTCTTGCATTTAAAAACCAAACCGAAAAAGATTTGCACCATGCCGTGCTTGAAGGTTCAACTGTTTCAGGAATTTTACATGCAAGTTCATACCTGGATAATATCATCCTGCCATACTACACAGGGTTTGAAGCTCTGACAGAATCTACCTTCTCTGGTGAGTGTGCAACCTGTGTGTGCCGGAAAAATGCTTTGGTAGTTGGAGGGAGTCTAATCTCGTATAGAGCATGGTCGAAGACTACAATGTCAATCATCAGTGTATTGTTTTCAAGAATTTTGTGCAAGATAAATGGGGAAGAAAATTTGAGTTTACTGATCAAGTCAATGCTGGAAGTCATTTGCTGGCTATTGATTGCAAGCGACTCCATTACCCTGATGTTCAATGCTCCACAAGGTGGGTTTCTGAATATGGTAGTTTATGGAGGTGTTTGTTTTTTGATCTCCCTCAGTGTCTTCAGAAAATTGTGTACTCTCTTGGCCTGGCTAGCAGCAAGGTGTCAAATTCAAAAGAAAATAGATTTATGCAATTACGGTGCTGCAATTGTTTGATGGCAATATATATATATATAAATCAATTACTTCAAATGATTTTTTTATTACATTTGGAAACACTAGAAGAAAGCATAAGCTCAAAACTTTGTACAAAGTTCCATTTTCTGAAAATTCAAGTTTCTCAAACAGCTATTATATTGTCATGGTTCATCAGTAGCCTGTGCGAGCGCATGCTGCAAGAAAGCCTTCATTGCAACTATGTTTATCATGCAGGGTAGCCATAGTTTTAGGGATCAGCAGCAGCCCATATTTCATCTCCAGCTAACATGAACACGAGATGCAATGTTAATTGGAAGGCAACAACTGAAATCAGCTTTCCAACAACAACAAGGTTTCCATCAAAAAATTTCCCTATGAACCCCTTCATATTCTCCACACTCTGAAACAAAAATTCCCAGGTGCAAGCTAAAATGGGGAGCACCCTCCTGCATTTCATAAAATAATCAGGAAAATTACAAGTTCCATCCATCTAAATGCAAACAAATGATATCAACTTGCTGTTTGATTTGGTGTTAGTCAAAACATAGTCTGAAAATGAAGTACTGAATCTTACCATAGTTTTAATGTGCATTGACACTTATAACTGATTTTAGTTAGACACAAAGATGTACCATTCCAAGAAGATAGAGAATTGTAGTATTTATTTCATAATTTAACAGAATAAACTAAAAAGAAAATAAAAAATGTTGTCTAAATTTATGATATATATGTTAAATATTCAAAATGAAAAAGAAAATATTTTACCAAATTAAGCCTTATAAATTTAACCATAGCCATGATCATCAAGCTTGATAGCATCTACTTCAGGCCAGCAATATGAGTCCTCTAATTCTTCTACAAATGTGCAGAGACTGATAACACTAAGGTCTCGGTAGGATGCTCTGACATGTTATACGGCATAATTTATATTTCAATCTACATTTGGCCAAAAAAATGGGGAGTTTGTGGGGTTATGCAATTGGAACATAGTATTCAACCATAATGGGGATTCCTGACTCATAGCAATTCATATAAGTAAAGCATCTTTTCAAAAGGAATGCACTATCCTTTTTTTGGGAAATTGCCCAATGGAATGCTTCTTTGGTCGATTAAGACTCTTCTATTGTTGGTTGGACCATCACACAATCTCATGCCACAGTTATTTGTGAACCTTTGGCATACACAATTAAAGCTTAAAGCTGGTTGTTGGTGCGGAATCTGATTGACGCCGGAACTGACTGGAGCTGGAGAAGCTGAGGTCGCCGCGGGACCTGCAAAAGAAGTCCAAATCGGAGGAGGGGTGGCTCCGGCAGGACTCTCCGACGGTCAAGTCAGCTCTTTCGGCCAACAGAAATGGAGTGCTTAGTAGAGAAAGTAGCAGAGTTTCGGGATGGAGGAGAGAGCTTAGAAAAAATGTATCCGAAGGATCCCTTTTATAGACGGAGTCTGTAACAAATTGATGGTGACAGCCGTAACTGCCGAGCAGTGCACCGTTCAGGTCACGCGGAGTTTGTGACAGAGAGTGGTGTCCGCTGTCGTGACGCGCCAGTCTGTTGGGACTTAATAGTTGAAGTTCGGAGGAGGTAGGCGCTGGCGGTGAAGAGTTTCGAGTTTTATTAATTTCAGAGGAGTTCGGACTCCCTCAAGATCGTCTGTGTGTAAGTAGGTTCATGCTGTGCAGATAGCTGGATTTGCGTAGGTGTGGAGGCCCTTCTAGACGACTGCATGGAGTTCGCCCGGAAGGGGTTCGGAGGTCCTATGATTGGAGAAATCCTGAAAGAAGTCCGCTGGAGAAATCCGAAAGTAGTTCCGCTAGAAGGATCCAGATATCTACTGAAAGAATCCGGATGGAGATCCGCTGGAGCAGTCCGGATGGAGTTCGACTAGCGGAGAAGCCGGGTTGAGGAAGAAATTCGAAAGAAGTTCGGCTAGTGGAGAAATTCGGCTGCTTATCTATTCCTTTGAAGCTCGGCTGCTTTCGAGGCCGTCTGGAGGCTGACAAAAAGAGAACGAGGTCCTTTTTGTCTGCGTGTTCAGAGCTCTTGATGCATGAATCCTGAGATCTGCCATCCTTAGTATATTGTAGGAGTTCATCTGAAGAGATTCTGTTGATTTGGCGTTGATCCAATATCGAACAGCTTGGATGATTTTTTTTTTTGTTGGGAAGAGGTTCAAGTAGCGCCAAGATCGGCCAAACCACGCCATAATTAGACTTATTGCTCAGCTGCCTGGGGCTGTCATTACTGTTCAAGTTTGTCTGAGCGAAATCTACAATGCCCTGTAGGTTCTGGGGATATCCGAAGGAGCTAGAAATCTGAATGAAGAAGATCGGCCGATAAATTCAGGTTGGAGGTCTGCAGTCTCAGCGCCTGAGCGTAAACTCTTCACTGCTTGGAGTCAAGTATGACTGTCCTCACCGGATGAAGTTTCCTCAAGGCCAGATATCCTGTCGGACTTCGGCAGGATAGGGTTCACACCCAATACTGGTCATTTCTTATTAAAGTTCTAAGTTTAACTCCCATTGTAGGAATACATTATGATTGCTGAAAGATTATACAATGGTGGTCTTGCCATACCCAAATATCTTTCGAGACAGGATAATATTTGTTTGGTGTTTGGAAGATACCACATTTTGGTCCATTGTTCTGTGGATTTCTTTGAGCACATCTCAGCCACACTGCTATTTTCTCACAGAATTCGGGTTCACATTGCTGTTTATTGATGTGTTCATTTAATGCAGAGTCACATGTTTTCATGTAATTTCAGCTTGGGAAGAGGGAAGAACCACCTAATTGCTGAAACTTGCACAGTCACTAGCAGCTGAAGGCATTATAGTTGTACTTGAATTTAATTGGAGTTTCTGCTTCCACCTGCAAGAAACTTTAGTTACTCGAATTTTGTTGCCAATAACAAAATAATCTCATAAAATAAAAGATCAATACTGTGAAAAAGCACATGTTAATAATTTTTATTGCTGATCGCTAAATGTCCTATTAAATTATACTGAACTTGGGCATATTACACCAAGGCATGTGAAACTTGAATGCTAGTATGGATTATTTAGGCTTTCTTCATTGAATGGTAATTAGACCCTAATGAAATAGGTTAGCCCTAAATACACTAGCCTCAACTCCCCCCCCCCCCCCCCCCCCCAACCAAAAAAAAACCCTTAAAATAAACTTATTCAATATCATTGCAAAGATAAGATAGACATAATTCTATTGTGAAGGAAATTGATTTTTTTTTTTTTTTTTTTTTGGCCTGTTTGATTGTATCAAGCAAAATGCACAAAACTTGTTCATCCAAAAAAAAAAAAAAGCAAGGAGAATGGTTAGGGACTTAGGGTATGGGTGGTAAGCGATACTAATTGACATACAGTTTGTGGTTTTTCTCAGCACCATCCAAAAAACATTTCACACAAAATATGGTTATCATTTTTTCCCTTGATATTTCATGTTCCAAATTTTTTTCACAGCCAAATTTTGGAATAGGAGATTCTTCTAAGCATCAATTTTGTTGGGTCCTCCATAAATCTGTAATTAATGAGAGCCTCTGTTGCTATTTCAGTTGAAGAAACTGAATAGAATATGCTTTTCAAAAATAATTCCTTGCACACATTAAGTTGAATAACATATGAATTGCCAATTGTCCTTTTTCAAATGACAATCAATGCACAATGGACTTTGGTACATCAACAACTAATGACTTGCGAACTATAGGGTAAATCATGTTTCTGGTAATAACATGTTTGGGATCCATACAGCGTGCAAGACTTCTTTTAAATAAAAGTAAACAACTTGCTGCAAAGTTTTCTTCAAAAACATCAAGCCTTCTCTTCCTTTTCTTCTTCTTCTTTCTTTTCCTGATGTATTAACAGTACTTGGAAAAGACAACCTAAAAAATTGCCATTGCTAATTACCACTCTACAAATGAAAACCCAGCCAAAAAGAGAGGATAACCGCACTCCTCCAATGAAACTTCGAGAAGTGTCATGGCAAAACGTGGAAATCTCCCATCAAAAAGCCACTCAAATTACTTAAACACTTTAACTTCATTATATGGCACACATTATGATGCCAATTCAAACTAAGTATTTTTTTGACTAATATTTGAGTTACTAAAGCATTAATCAAAAAAAACAATTCTTGGAAATTCATAAATCATATCAAGAGTAAAAGTTTTCAAGCTTTTACCTGCAGAAACCAAATTTACTCATCCATCCACAAATGACTTAATAAGGATGATCAAAGTTGCTCCCATCACTCAACCAATTCACCAAGTACTGTAACTGGTATCCGGCATGTCAACATTACTCCAGTTCTAATGCTAAATATTGATCATTAAAAAGACAAGCCCCTTGACTGCAAGGTTCTTGCCAGGCAAGACTAATTTCTCACCAGTGCCCAAAGCTAACAACAAGATGCTTCACCGAGAGTCAATACAAGTCTTAAACAAAACACCCACATCCAAATAATTTTCGCAGCACAGTGTACAGGTGATACATAAGGAAAAAAATGCATCCAGTAAGTGGTCATCTTCTATAACCACAGGTAATCTACCATGTAATTGAATCTTAACATTAACTGCTGAAGAAAGAGCCAAAAATTAAAATTAAGCCCATCAAAACTCTTAGGAACAAGCATGAACAAATATATATTAGTAAACCTATCTTCAAATTACTAGTACAAATCCATTTGAATTGATATACAAGGACTTTAAAAAGCCAATGGAATACTAGAACCAATAATTTGTGCTAGTTCCTTTTTAGGCTTTGATGTAATTGTCAAATGATACGTGCATAATTAAAACTAATGCCCCTATAGCTCAGTGGTAGAGCATCAGTCTTGTAAACTGAAGGTCTGTAGTTTGATCCTGCATGGGGGCAAAATATCCTTTTGTACATTATATATTAAGAAAAAGAATTTCCAATGTGAATCATCTTTTTGTTTGCTTGAGAATTAACATTAGAAAATAATAAAGAGAATATATTTGAGAATGGAAAAAATTCACGATAAAATAATAAGAAGCACATAAAGGGCCCAAAGATTCTTAAAGAGGCTTTAATTCTTTCCTCCATTTTAGGTAGCAATATTGACACCGAAGAGACAAAGTGAAGCAAATCAAAACACCTCAATCATATCCTCGCCAATTTCTCCACAGATTCTTTCTGATTCTCCCAGTTCAATCAAACAAGAGATAATTCTCAATTTTCTTTTATCATTTTCTTTCTTTCATTGAATTTTGTTTCCTTTGTCTTCCCAATGACCAGGGCTTTTAAAGATTGTGGATCACATAAAAAACACAAATTAGTTATATTGTTCAATGAAAGTAAAGATTTTAAAGAAGGGTTTGCTACTTTTCAATGAAGATAACGCTCTTTATTTTCATTTTTCAACCCCCCTATTGTCCAAGGTTGCACCTATCTGAATTTTGAAGAACATAATCTGGCTTCAGATTCACTTCCATATTATCCACAAAATCCTAGTGCACCTTCGAAACAAGAGTTAAATCTCTCATCCAACTACAAAGAAATATAGTAGCTAGGGCTTAAATATCTTTAATTCCATAATTTAGATTCTTTGTATCATTTCACTATGAATATTCTAATAAAAGCACCAGGTTCAATTCATTGGATGACATTTTATACAAGAAAAAGTACAGAAGATTTTAATATGATGGCCTTCATCTTCAGCTTACTTTTGATGGCATCTCATAGGAGATCTTATTTCAATTTTTGGCATCTTATATCAATTGTTGATCAGATTACAACAACAACTTATTTGAGTAGATGGCCAGGAAATGTCATCAGTCATAAATCCTACTTAATCAATCCTAAGGCTGAGTTCTTTCCAAATGAAAGAAGCTGATGTTGCACCAAGTGCACCATAGATTGAGCTGAGATCAAATGTCCAAAAAGTTCTGACCTATGCAAAATCAAAAACTGTAGCATTGATTTAATTCGTTCTGTTAAAATTTTTAATATCAAATTTGTTTTTGGACTAACTTTCAAAAACTCCAAAAAAACCGAAATATCAAACTTAGTGTTACATAATCCAATATATTTAGGAACGCTATACTGTCAAGTAGTTTCAGTTCTCCTATTCCTTTCACATTCAACTTTCAATAGATACCATTCAAAAATAGCTTTTGGAAGCAGATTTAATTTATGACCTCACATCCTAAATATTTCAATCCTATACTACTTCATATATCTCACTACAAGAAATTAATCGTCACTCCTTCGCACCTATAGTTTTAATGTTATTAGTCAAGAAATTACAAAAATCTTAATATCAGCAACTTTCAGCCTTCCATTTTATTTTCCTTCCTATTCCAATACATCCATAATAACTATTTGGATAAAAAATAATGAACCCTAAATCCTTACCCTTCTCAACCCCTTTGTAACTGATCCATGGCTGGATCAATGGTGTATATAACTTTCCCATCAGCAAAAGTAGTATATATAACTTGCCCACAAATGGTCTACCAGATTCCTGGGTCATCCAAGTGTTAAGAAAAGTAACGATTTAAAATTTAAATATATCGCTCTGTATAAAAAGATGTCTAATCAATTATTCAGATGTGATTTGATTGACATAAAATATTGATACGTCAACAGCTATAGGTGTTGAAGAGCTAATTTTGGACTAATCTTTATGCTTCCAAAAATGGTTCATTATATTTTCTTCTATATTAAAACAAATTTTTTTTGTTTAGTCATACTTCAATTAGGTAACGACAACAACAAGGTGATGCTACATTTGGACATAATGTTTTTCTACGTTTCTGAGAATAGTTGATCCACAATTTCTTCTAAGAATGTTAAAAACACCAAAAAGAAAAGATCTTTCTTTATTCATAATATGTTATTTTTAAATTAACTGCTAGCTTTTCGGTATAGAGACATTTTAAGTCATCTTTGCAAGGAGCTTCAATGTTAACAAAATGATGGCATCATTTGTTTCAGCAAAAGCAGAAAGAATTCTTATCAATGAAGTACAAATAGTAATACAACTCTAATGATCCATCCAATGTATGTAAAGATAGCCATTCTCTAAGATTTCTGAATTTTAGAGAATATAGGAAAATGTATACTTGATAGAGCAACAAATGATGCCAAATTTATTGGTCAAAACTTGTTCTATTTAAAATACAAAAATAAAATAATGATATGCAATAGGAAAGTAAGGTCTCAGGTGCCGAAGTATGATCTAATTTCTAGATCAAACAAAAAGATAAAATAGTTCTTGGATAATGACATTAATAATTTAAGAATATTCTCTCTCTCTCTCTCTCTCTCTCTCTCTCTCTCTCTCTCTCTCTCTCTCTCTCTCTCTCTCTCGATCTTCCGATGGAAACATAACTTTATCAAGTTTTTCAATGTCAGACAACAATATGACAAATGTGAGTATAATTTTGTAACACACATTGCAGGGAGATTTCTCATCTCGAAATCTAACAATAAATTACTAAACATCACAAAATATTAAGTAGAGAGTCATGATTCACATACTTTGCCTGCATCCAGCAGAAAAATTTGGAAAATTTCAAGCAAACTCCTTACCTTTTGGTAGTCAATTATTCTGTCACAGCATTATATTCATATTCATTTCATCTTGCTCAAAAAATGTAAACATCTCAAGATTGTATTGATGTATACTAGCTCAATACCTCAGCAGATTGTTGGTAATACTTACTGTAGCAACAATCTTTCATGGTAAGAGAGCTTTCAGAAAACAGAACAGATGTTTTCTGTTTCAGAAAACAGAACAAGTAAGTGAAACACCACCGGGACTTCTGCCATTAACAAGCAAACAGCGCCTTTTCACAAATTCGTCCGCTAACATTATTGATAAACCCTCACTCTGTTAAATGCTGTCAATCTTACATTCCATTCCACAATTAAATACTTGATCAAAAGATCAACCAATCGGTAGACCTGGTTGTAAAGCATTGGGAAAACAGAGATGTTTATAAAGAGAGGGGGAAAACAAAAATCTTAACTAAGCAAACAAAGCCCACTAAAAACAAATCCATAGGAGGCCGGGCCCCTACAATCCCGCCAACCCACAAATAAAATGCCTCTCCTTAAGCCAATCAAGAAACACAATCCAATCGGGACAGCGAAGAAGCCTAAGATAGTTAGTGTAACCCCGCAAAAATCAAATCTCTTTCATTATGACATGGATTTGGAGAACAATATTTATGATCCACGGAAAGCTGAAATCGAATAAAGAGAGTACGGGGAATTTCTAAATATCAAGGAGAAGAAGGGAGCCGCTTAATTTGTTCACGAGTGAAAAGAAAGGGGAGGGAAGGTGGGGGATTCTCACCGACGATGCGGGAACCACCGCCGGAGCTACGGACGATCTCAACTCTCTCTCTCGAATCGTGGTGGCATTCATTGCGCGAAGGAAAAGATGCGCCGCACGGTTGGGCTTAAAGTGCTTAACAACATCAGCTTTATGATCGGCTAAATTTGTCAGATATTTTATTTTCAAGTGGCTACGGATATATTTATTTAAAAATAAATTAATAATTTAGTTGATCCAATGTATACCTTCCGTCATGGGCGTAGGCCGTTGGATCGTCCACTGATCATTTGAGAGCTGTGCAGATAGATGAACGGTAGAGTATGTTCCACTAAATAGCGTATTGGGGCATCCAACCACGCCCTCGCCGTTCAATATAACCAATCTGAACCTTTTTTATCAGAAAAATAAAAAAAAAATCCATTGTGCTAGAATTTGTTTTGTTTTTTTTATGATCGGTAGTCAATTTCAAAACCCTGCACGCATGCATTCCATGCACACTAATGAAGTGATGCGACTTTTCAAAATGGGCTTCATAATTTACATTAGACGCGGAGAAGGAGACAAGCTTGAACAAGTCTAGAATGGGTAAAGCTAGGGGAAGATTGTGAAACCTGGTCCAAACCTGGCCGTTAGAAGGGTGATCACTGATCTTACCAGAAAAAGAAAAAAGAAAAAAAGAAGGGTGATCACTGGACTGACCTGGGCTAGACTTTTGATGGGTCAGAAGAACTTTGAGCACTTTGATCTCAATCCTTGAGCCCAATACAGCGAGTCTTCCACTGATTGTCCAAGTTTTGTTAGCCCAAGCCCAGTCCAGCGACTCTCTTACCCTTCGCTTGTGCGTCGTGTCGTGAGTCAGAAGAAGAATAACGTACGTCGCAGGAACCTACTAGACATGAAGCGATCCTTGCCTCCACCCTGATAACTGGAATTAGTTCCGTCCCTTTTCCTCCCATGCAAGTCACATTCTTCTTATAAGCACCGTTCCATTCTCAAGCACTTCCAACGTCCATTCTCTCCCTCTCCCACAACCAAACTACGTACCATGGTTACCAATGTGAACGCCGATGAGCAGAGCCAGCGCCGTATGGAGCATGAGATCCGTGACATGATCTCAAAGCTCACTCACCAGCTCACAGCCCTCGGCGGGTCCACTGCCTGGCCCGGTCAGGAGAACGAGGAGGGCGATCACGGGGTGAGGATCATCACACTAGCAGGGGACAACAAGGGAGCCACGATGAAGGCGAACTTGGAGGAGATGATGGACACCCACGGAGCTCTGCACGATGATGAGAAAGCGATGAGTGCTTACACCAACAGCAACTATCAGGCTGTCAACAACTCGATCCTTCTCGGTGGGAGCTGCAACGCGGAGGACCCGGGTGTTCATATAGTCATCTCGGACCATGTGGACGACCATGGAGACAGTGATCAGGAGAGTCATGAGAAGAAGGAGAAGGAGAAGAAGGAGAAGGAGAAAGAAGGGTCCAAAGGAGAGACGCATTCAAAGGTGGAACGAGATGAGAAGAGGGGGAATAGCGAGTAGCATGGCCAACTGAGGCATATGAAAATGTAATTTGAAGTTTTCATCGAAAAAGAAAATGTGATTTGAAACTAATCCTAAACCTTGGACGTGTACTAAAAACCGGACGGATGGAAAAATCCATTATAAATAATATGCTTGACGCTTTTTGATTTTTTTTCTTTTTTTTTTTTTAAAAATGAGGAGTTATCAAATTTACTACAGTGAACATGAGATCCCATAACTTCCATTAAACACAAAGAAAGCGCATCCTATTCCTATGGTATCCATTAATTCCCAGACCAATTTGATCTGAGACCAAGTCATAGAAACCGGGTGAACAATTGTGGACTTGTTTAATGGTTATGTGGAATTTTCTTGGTGCTCATGGCGTGAATTATATCGTGGTGGTTCTTGCATGGCGATGCTAAATGAAAATCTGTTTCCGTCTTGGTGACTCTGAACTTGGGCTAACGTGATTAAAAGCTTTAGGATTCATTTGGTTGGGTACATCATATTATGGATAATAATTTTTGAGAGTCATTTATTTAGAATAATAGAGAAGAAAATAATTGTTTATATATGTTTGATTGATGAAAAAATTATCCTTAAAATAATATTTTAAAAAATTATTATATTTGCGTAGAGGTAATATATATGAGAATATTGTCAAATTTGAAATAATATTTTTGAATAAACATTTCAAATACTAATATTTTTTCTGTCTATTTGTTGGCTCTTTATAAGACACTTATAATAAATGCCATCAATATTGGCTATTTTGAATATTTAAATATATTTATATAAGTTAATCAATATTGTTAAATTAATTATATATATTAAAAAATATATTTAATTTTATAAATAAATTTCAGCATCTTTTGTTATATAAATAAATATATGAATTATTAATAGATCCTCTATTAGATTTATTGATAATTAACAAATATTTTTTAATTATCTATTAGTAACTAATATTTATTAATAATTATATTAATATATTAAATATATTACTATTGATCAATATATTAATATATTTATAATATATTAATATAATATATATTAATATAATTAATAGTAATTATATAGTATAAGTTATATAATATTAATATAATATAAGTAAGGATAATTTCTATCAAGAAAAGACATGTTGGGATTATCTCCACTTAGTAATTTAGCATGAAAAAATAAATACCACCTCTTTGATGATCTTTGTTTTATTTTCTCTCTTAAAAAAAAAAACCATGAGATTTATTATTTATTTTATTATTTTTTAATCCATTTTTCATACCAAATATGCCAATCTGATGTGGTTTCTGGGCTAACCCGGGCCCATCCAGTATTAGATCCGCTTGTTGGGATGGTGCTATTTTTGTTTTTGTGGATAAAAAGGAGAGGCATGCCCTGTTGAAACAGAACACCGCCTCATTTCTCTCGTGGCAACAACACCGCACCCTCTCTTTTCTATTTTGTTTCACGATGCCTCCAACCCTTTGTCTCCACTCTCCCTCTGCTTCTATCTTGCTCTCTCAATTTCAAACTCCTGCATATAATCGATCCACCACCTCTCTTTTCCTCTCATACAACTTCCCCTTCTCTCTCGTTCTTCTCCTCCTCCACCGCCTCTTCTTTATATTCTCTCTTAATCTCTTGCTTAATCCCTCTCTCTTCCTAGGCCCTTCCTGTCTCATCTGTGTGTGTTGTTTAGTGAGAGGGTGGCATGACCTCTCTTCCATCCCTCTCATGCTCTCTCTCACCCTTCCGAACATGCACACACTCGCTCTGTAAGCTAGCCCAGAGGAGCCTTCACCGTGCCATCGCCTACTCCCTCCCGCCCTGTGACAGGACATGGGAGCAAGTTAGTGAGCTACTTCCTTTGTTATACCGGTCGGTAGTCTAGAATTGGATTTAGGAATTTTGAAGAATTTTTAAAAATTATTTTAAAATACTGGCCTAGCATTGATTAGTACATGTATGTGGTTTTCGGATTAATGGGTCCCAAAGAATCCCGGTAAAGTGATTATGTTATCCATGTATTGTCATCTGCAAGATAATTATCGAATGCTTCATAGTTTGTTTTCTAAAAAAAATTAAAAAATTATAATTTATATTGCTTAATAAAATAGTTTTGATGATTTTTTTTTCTATTTGATTAAATGGACAAGCATGCTATATTTTATCTCTAAAAGCAGCATAAGAATTAAATTTATATTTTGATGTTCTCGTAATTAAGTTAATTTGGATTGATGATTTATGTTGAGTACTGGTTTTGAAAAATTGGATCGAAAAATTTGTGAAAATGCTTTTGTATATATTTGATGCGGCTATGATTTGTTCCAGCTTGCCAATAAAAGTTATATTTTTATCCTATTAATTTGTAATCAAAAAACTAATTTCAATACCACACAATCAGTGATTAAAATAATAATATTTAGATGGCATTATCCACTATTTGTTATCTAATCCATACCACTAGATTATATAGCCATTGCTAAATAGTGGATCTAATATTAATTTATAGAATATATAATTAAAAAATATTATTATCTGATATTTGATAACAATAAAATTTTGCATCAATAAATAATATTTTATTTGATTTGTTACATGTTGGCAACCTCTAATCCACTTTGAAGGGTGATATTATTTGTGGGGCTGGTGTTGTTCATTATTTTTTTTCTTTATTCTTATATTTTTGGTGACTATGAAACTTGGGGGAGCTGGATTCCTTGAAATAATTTAGCTGATCTAAATTCTTGATGATTGAGGTTGTTTAATTAGTAAATTAAAATTAGTATAAAATGATTAGGTTTTGTTATAATCATTTAACGTAAACACCTCAGATCGTTCGATCAGTATCTAAAATACCTCAGATCGGTCTGCATACGTCAATATCCTGAGGACAAAGAAGTTACCATAATATCCTCCAAGCTAGAGGTCCGGCTTCAATAGAAGATCCGAGCCATCCTGTTCGAAAATGGTTCAAATAATGATTTGTGACTTCTAAATCACCTCAAATAAGTAGTTCTCCCGCATTCTTGGCGACCCGTCTCGCAGACTAATGGCAATCCAGTTGTGATCCAATCATGAATAAGCTGTTCTCCACTCTGCCTAAACTCACGGGAGCGGATAAGGCTTTCCAATCCCGCCAGTGATGACCTTCCCGTTCTGAAAAAATGGTCCTAATCTCGCCACAATGCTATTAGCGGTCCGAAATAGGTGGAACAACATAACACTCACAAAAGATTTTTCCTACAAATATCACAAATCCCAAGGACCTAGCTAAGCAAGAAATTCCTCTAAGAGAACTTGTTGTTGCTCATTTATTCTATACTGACTTGAGCATCGAAGGATCCTTGCTGGAGTCAAATCCTTTAGTCCAAACTTTATTTTATAGATCACTCCAGCACCTCCTATGAGTAGCCGACCGCTCCACTTTCGAAGTACATAGTTTTCAGCAACAACAGATAGAGGAAGGGCCATCTCTTGCAAATGTCACCCAAGAAAGCATCGTCATGTCTTAACGATGTCGTAGATGCTACAACTTCTCAACAAGCAGGTCTTCGGGCTGATGATCATACTTAGTCCCTGATGGTAGAAGCTTCTCCACCAGTCCAACCGATTTCTGTTATAATGGACCTATTCAACTTATTTCTCTAGTAGGTTTAGACTCTGACGGCTGCCGTTCAGATGGTCCAAACTACATTCGCGCCTCCTCTAATGGCACCGCGCCGAGCTAGGCTACCTTTGCACCATCTTTTATGGTGTAGCTTATACTCTCTCCGATAGTCCCAACAGTGCCCCTAGCTATGGGCCGTTTCAACCGCTACTCTCCCAACCACAATAGCAGGTTGAGCCTCCTCGGGCACCTCCTCAGAGCCCAAAGAGGAGGCAGACCCATCGGCGATCTCCTAGCCCATAATCTAGACACGATTCGATCCTCGACCGCCACTCTCCCCAATAGTCCGAGGCGTATACTGCTCGAAATTTGATTATTGAAAAGAAGCTTTAAGAGTTCAACAGGAAGCTTGAAGCTCTAAATAAAGCTTCTTCTTCTCGATCCTTTGATGGGCTCAGCAGCAAGCCTCCCTTCGATGAGAAGATCATGAAGGAGTTGCCACCACCAAACTTTAAGCTACCCCAGCTCGAGATTTACAATGGGACCACCAATCCTATTGACCATGTAGAAATCTTCAAGACAGCGTTGCTCTTCTAAGGAGCGATGGATGCCATTCTTTGTCGGGCATTCCCCGCCACTCTCAAGAGAGCGGCCCGACAATGATATTCCAATTTGAAGTCAGCCTCGATTCATTCTTTTGAAGAGTTGAGTTGGTCCTTGGCTGCGCATTTCGTCAATGATTGTAAGTAGCAGAAGCAGTCCAACTACCTGAATACCATCCAACAGAAGGAGGGGGAGTCGATCCGCTCCTATGTGAGCCACTTTAATGTGGCAACTCTAAAACTCTGCGACCTGGATCAGTTGATTGCAATGACCATCTTTATGGATGGATTACTGAGGAATGACCCGAAGAGGTCGTTAATAAAATCCTTTCTTCAAGATTATGCTAGTATACTGGAGCGGATTAGAAAGTATACAAATATTGAAGAAGCTTTTGCTGAGGATACTCCTGCCAATGCTATTTCGGTAGGATCAAATAAGGAGCACCTCTGATCGAAGAAGGAGGCCCATTGCTAGCACTCCTGATCTCCGCCCAGGAAGCAGAAGAGTAGAGATTCATTCCAAAATCGCCTATCTCCGAGTCTCCAAAGGAGAGATCGACAGTGGTCTCTGTCGAGATGTTACCACAACTATACGCCTCTGAACACCATTTAGGGAGAGGTCTTAATGCAAATCCAGAATGAGCTCCCTCAGCCTCCAAAGATGCGGACGAATCTTGAGCGCCGCGATCTAACAAGGTATTATTTCTACCATCGTGACCATGGTCATGATACAAAAGATTGTCCCATGCCACTGAAAGACATATTCGGGAGGGAAGGCTAGAGCACTTTGTTTGTGGAAGAACTCTCCCACGACGGCCTCCTTCGAGAGTTCGACAACCATCTTGTCAGCCCCAGTAGCTGATGCCGATACCTACGTAGGAGGCAGGAGAGCCAGTGGCAGCTGAAGAATGACCTCTCCACAACGAAATCCACATGATCACTGGAGGATTATGTGAGGCGGCGGTGGTGAAAAGACCGAGGCATGGAGACAGACTTGGAGAGGCAATAACTTTTACTGAGTAGGATGCAAAGGGTGTACAATAATCCCAAAATGACATAATGATTATTTTTCTAAATATTATTGATTATAATGTACACCATGTATTCATTGATAATGGAAGCTCAAATGATATTTTGTACTTTTTTACTTTTTCTCGAATGAGATTCTTTTTTGTTCGGCTAAATAAATTTAACATACCGATTCAAGAATTCTCGAAAAGCTCAATAATTTTGGAGAAAATAATCAAGCTACCTGTCACAGTGGGCACTCCACCTCGGCAAGTGACTATCCTTGTGGACTTTCTTATCATAAAGCTTTCCTTAGCTTATAATGCTATCCTCGGACGATCCAATCTCTGGATACGAAGAGCCATGGTGTCCAGCTATCATCTGACGGATCAAATTCTCGATAATCCACGAAGTGGGGAATATCCGAGACGACCAAATTATGGCGCAGCATTATTTTGCCACCAAACTTCAAGCGGAGGAGGAAGTGAAGCCTCAACCCAAACTTCCAACAAGATTGGACACTTGAGATGATCTGGCTGAAAACCGAGCTCAGCCATCTGATGAGCTCTTGGAGATCCCATTGAAGAAGGAGAATCCACTCCAAACCATGAAGATCGGTTTATGCCTCGATCAGGTAACAAAAACTAGCTAATCATTCTTTTGCAAGCAAACATGGATCTTTTTGCCTGGTCAGCCATAGATATGCCTTAGATCGATCCAAAAGTAATGGTCTACCACTTGAGGATGGACCCAACTCATTGCCTAATCAAACGAAAAAAGCGAAGTTTCACCTCGGAGCACTAGAAAGCCATCATTGAGGAACTGGATAAATTGATTAAAGCCAATTTCATCAGAGAGGTGATGTACCCTGATTAGCCGACGAATGTTGTTCTAGTAAAGAAGGTGAATGAAAAATGGCGTATGTGCATCAACTTCACCAATCTGAATGAGGCCTATCCGAAAGATAGTTATCCGCTGCCTCGAATCGACCAACTGATCGATACTACTTTAGGGCATGGGCTTTTTAGCTTTATGGATGCTTTTTCTAGCTATAACTAAATCCAGATGGCCTCCGAGATGAGAGGAAAATAGCCTTTATAACTAACCATGAATTTTTTTGTTATGGGGTGATGCCCTTCGGGTTGAAAAATCTAGGAGCCACGAACCAAAAGCTGGTAAATAAAATTTTCAAAGACCAGATTGAAAAGAATATGGAGGCATATGTTGACGATATGCTGGTCAAGAGTCGACCATTGCCAGATTATGTTGAGGATCTCTGAGAGACTTTTAACATACTTTGCCGATACCAAATAAAGTTGAATCCTATGAAGTGTGCTTTTGGAGTGACTACTGGCAAATTTCTTGGCTTCATGATTTTCCACAGAGGCATCGAGGCGAATCCTAAGAAGATCAAGGCAATTCTAAAAATGTCGCTATTAAGAATAGTTGAGGTATAATGCCCAACTGGTAAAATAGCCTCTCTTAACCATTTCATTTTCAGATCAATCAAGAGGTGTCTTCCATTCTTCTAGACCCTCAAATAGTGAAAGAATTTTCAATGAATCCCGGAATGTCAAAAGACTTTTGAAAAATTAAAGAGATATCTTGGCTCCCCACCTCTCATTAAATCGCAGCCAGGTGAAGAGCTCTTCCTATATCTAGCCATCTCACCAGTGGCCATCAGTGCAATCTTTATTCGAGAAGAAGGACAGCTTTAAAAGCCCATCTATTATGTCAGCAAAGTCCTCCATGATGCAAAGATTAGATATGCTAAACTAGAAAAGTTAGTCTTCGCATTGGTCATCACTGCGAAAAAGCTTCGATCTTAGTTTCGGGCCCATACTGTAGTTTTGCTCATGGATCAGCCAATAAGAACGATCCTACATCATCCTGATGCTTTAGGTCGGATTGTAAAGTGAGCACTAGAGCTCTCAGAGCTGAATATACATTATTAGCTGAGGCCTTCCATTAAAGCTCAAATCCTAGTTGATTTTGTCCTCGAATGTACTATCCTAGATATGGGAGTTTCAAAAGAAAATTTAAAAGACAAATCAAAAGATCCCATAAGTTCAAAAAGCGATAAAAACTTTGGATCAGATCTAGAAGAGATGTGAATCCTACATGTTGACGGTTCATCAAACTTGTCGGGATCGGAAGTCAGACTCATTCTATCCAGTCTAGAAGGAGAAGTGGCAGCATATGCTTTATGCTTTGAGTTCCTGAATACCAATAATGAAGTGGAGTATGAAGCCTTGATTGTCGGGCAAAAGATCGCCAAAGATACTCGAGCCCAGTGCTTGGAGGTCTTTAGTGATTCTTGGTTAGTGGTTGGGTAGATCAAAAAAGAGTATGAAGCTCAGAAAGAGAATATGAAAAAATACCTTAAAAAAAATAGATCTTATTTTGCTCTTCTAATATTTTAATATTCAATAGATTCCTAGAGTGCAAAACATCAGAGCTAATGTTTTATCCAAGCTGGCATCCTTTTTGCCCATTGACTTGAATAAAGTAACCTACTTTGAGGTCTTAAAAGTTTTGAGCTTAGAGGAGTCCACTACCGTTCATCAAATCAATAAAGAACCCTATTGAATGGACCCTATTCTAAAATACTTGAGGATAGGAGATTTGCCACCTAATCGAAAAGAAGCTCGGAAGATCAGAAATAAAATTGCTAGATACGTATTGCTCGATAATAAATTATATAAGTAGTCTTTCTCTCTACCTCTTCTAAAGTATTTGCGCCCGTCCGAAGCTGACTATGCCCTATGTAAAGTTCATGAGAGATGTTGGAGATAAATCCCACTCCCACCGAAGTTCAGCCTGATGTTTAGCCCAATGCAACTGGTAATCATGAAAGAGCTTTGATCGAGAATTCTCCTCTAACCACCGAGCCTTAACCGAACTCCTTCAGCGGCTGAATTCCTCCAGAAGCCAAACTTCTCCCGGATTTCTCCTTCAATCGAATATCTATAGGAGCCGAACTCCTTCCAGACCTTTCCTTCAGTCAGATTTCTCCAGAAGCCAAACTCCTCCCAGACTTCTTCTTCAGTCGGACTCCTTCAGGAGCCAAACTCGTTCTAAACCTCTCCTTCAGTCGGATGCTTATAGGAGTCGAACCTTTCGGACTTCTCCTTTAATCGGACTCCTCCAGAAGTCGAACTCATTCTAGACCTCTTATTCAGTCGGATGCCTACAAGCGCCGAACTCCTTTTGAATCTCTCCTTCAGTCGGATTCCTCCAGGAGCCCAACTTCCTCCGGACTTCTCCTTCAGATGGATTCCTTTAGGAGTTGAATTCCTTCCAGACCTCTCCTTCAGTCAGATTCCTCCAAAAGCCCAACTCTCTTCGGACTTCTTCTTCAGATGGATTCCTTCAGAAGTCGAATTTCTTCTAGACTTCTTCTTCAGATGGATTTCTCCAGGAGTCGAACTTCTTCCGAACTTCTTTTTCAGTCGAATTTCTTCAGAAGCCGAACTTCTTCTGAACTTCTCCTTCAGTCAAACTTCTTCATCAATCAAACTCCTTTAGTCAAACTTCTCTACCAGTCAAACTCCTTCTGAATTTCTTCTTCAATCGAATTCCTCCAGTAGATTACTTTCAGATTTCAAGTAGCATTCCTTCCGAATGATCTCCTCTAGCCGTATTTTTTTTAGAAGTTCGAACTTTTCTAAAATTGATATACATCAAAGCTCTTCATCTCTCCACATGGTCTCGAGTGGCTCAGTATCGAATAGCTATGACTATCACCATCAGTCTGCTGCAGGCGACACCCTTCTCATGCGGTCCTAAGCGGCCAGCTACCGGATGGCTACGACTGTCACTATCAGTCTGCTGTAGACGATGCTCTTCTCACACAACTCCAAGCAGCCAGCTATTGAACGACTACGGCTATCACTATCAGTATGCTCTAGGCTCCATCTATAAAAAAGATCCTCTAGATATATTTTTTCTAAGCTCTTTTCTTCTTTTCAAAAACTCTACTGAACTCCTTCCTAAGCATTCCATTTCTGTTGGCCAAAAGAGCTGACTTGATCATCAGAGGATTCTATCGGAGCCACTACCACTGACTCTGGATGAAATTTTATTTTGCAGATCATCAATGGCGACCTCTTCTTTCTCAACTCTAGCTTGATCCGACGTTGATCAGATTCTACACCAACAGGATTGACGCTAGAAGAAGGACCTTCTGTTCTTCAGGTATCCTTATTCTTAAAGGAGTGCTCAGTCGATCCTATAAATCTTCTTCTTCAAGGTCCATCTCCATCCTCTCTCTCAATTTCGAAATGCCTCCAAAGAGGATAACTACCTGGAGATCTACCACTTCTGTCGTCAGATCTGAATCAGATCCATCTATCCCTACTCCATCACCAGTGCTTCAACCTCCTCCTTCATCGATGGCCATGGTAGATCTGGAGCAGTTTAACCTACTGATGTAGCGGATTCAGGGCCTCACCGAAATGGTGCATGCCATGCGGTGGCCCCCGATGGTGGTTCAAGAATCGATCTCAAGAAGGAGCACTTAAGCTAGCATACCCATCACCCTTGAAAAGGAGAAAAGAGAGCAGAAGATCCTTGCTTGGATCATGGTTCTTCTCCGAAGGGACCTCTCCATCCACAGTCAGAAGCCTTCCAAGATCTATGATCGAGATGACGTCCTCGATCAGAAACTATGGAAGATGGATCGATGGATTGAGAAACTCCATCACATCATCCTAGTTCACCATAATGACATCTACATCGATCCCCCTTTCTCTCTCCGAATTATGCAAGAGTCCATTCCATCGAACTTCAAGCTCTCCCAATTTGAAAGCTACGATGGAACCTCTGATCCAATCGATCACCTGGAAGCTTTTCGGACCATGATGCTGCTCCATGGTGCAGCAGATGCCATATTATGTCGAGCTTTCTCACTACCTTAAAAGTTGCAGCAAAAAACTGATACTCGATGTTGAAGTCGGATACGATCTTTTTCTTTGATCAGATGAGCCATCAGTTTATGGCTCATTTTGTTAGCAACCGGCATCCCCACCGAGGTTTGAATTTTTTGATGAATATCAAATAGAAGGATGAGAAATCTATTTGGGCTTATGTCATCCAGTTTAATGCTGCTGCATTGGAGGTCCGAAATCTGGATTAGTTTGTTGTAATGGCCACACTCAAGGATGGCCTTCAGAAGAATGATTTATTATTCTTTCTAAAAAAGAAGTACCCCAGAGACCTTGCCGATCTGATAGTTCAAGCTGAGGGATATGTCCGAGCGGAAGAAGCATTTAAGTTGAAAGATGAGAAAGCTGTAGGAGAGCGGCATAGACTCGCTGCTGACGAAGGATCGAATGAAGTTCGACCATGCTCATAGATTCCATCCGAGCGCAAGCGAGCCTGAACTCTCCCTCGAGCTCGTCATCAAAGAAGCTCCAATAGAAGGATGTGGAGAAGTTCTCCTTTCGAAAGGTTTCCACAACTACGTCCCCCTTAATGCTCATAAAGCTTAAGTTCTGATGGAAATTAAAAATCAGCTATTGAGATCAAAAGAATTATGATCTCCCTTAAACAAGCATAATCGAAGCAAGTACTGTCTCTATCATCATGACCACGGTCACGATACTGAAGAATGTATTTAGCTCCAAGACGAAATTGAGGAGCTCATCAGGAGAGGCCAGCTGGATCGATTTCTCAAATATTGGTATAAAGCAAGAGTAAATCGGTCAAGAGCACTATCGTAGCCAAAACCACCAATGAGGAAGGAATAATAAGAAGATTGACCGCCTCTCGACATCATCAACACTATCTCTGAGGGGCTTAGTACTTCGGTGAGCCACCATCTCTCATCCTTAGAGCCTAGGAGAAGCTTGCTCCAAATTGAAAAGACCCATATAAAATAGAGGAGATCATCCAGTCTGAAACTTATCGTCTGAAGGAGCTCGAAGGAAGAATGCTCCCATGACCTTAGAATTCAAAAAATCTGAGGATGTACTACTAGTAATTTTTCTTCAATAAAACTCCTTCATTTTAATATTATTATTTCTTGGTGCAAAAACTATGTGATGACAGAAAAGAAGCAATCAATAGTGGTCATGTTAGGGATAGGAGGATAACCTCGTTCTAACATGAGTAAGTCGAAGGCCTCATTCATTTTAGATGAGATGAGGGAAGAGGCCCTGACAATGGCCCTTATGTGCCCCTACAGCCCTTTAAGAATAGGAGGAGAACCTCATCCTAATGCGAACAAAGTCGAAGACCTCATTCATTTTAAACGAGAAAGAGAGGCCCTGACAATGTCCTTATGTGCCCCTACAGTCCGTAGAAATAGAAGGAAAACCTCGTCCTAACGTGAGCAAAATCGAAGGCCTCGTTCATTTTAGACGAGATGAGGAGAGAGGCCCTGACAACGGCCCTTATGCACTCCTACAGTCCAGGAGGAGAACCTTATCCTAACAAGAGCAAAGCCGAAGGCCTCATTCATTTTAGACGAGGTGAGAGGAGAGGCTCCGACAACGATCCTAATGTGCCCCTAGAGCCAATTAGGAACAGGAGGAGAACCTCATTCTAACATGAGCAAAAGTTGGAACCTCGTAGACCAAAGACGTGGAGAAGAAAGAAGCCCATTGGAGAATCCTTACTTGAGTTTTTCCACTACAATTTGACTACGCCAAATGCGAAAGGTAGAACCTTATTTTGGTTTGCAAGAGAGGTCATAGTCCGACATCCACAATAAGCTCGGCGTCCGCAACAAGCAATAAGTACGAGGATCCGAGATAGGAGATAAGATCTTTCTCGAGCTTTCACTTCAATGTCAATCTCAACAGGAGATAAGATCTTCTTCAACCTCGATTGGAGATAAGATCTCTTCCGAGCTTCCACTTCAACGTCAACCTCGGCTGGAGACAAGATCTTCTCCAAGCTTCAACTACAACGTCAATAGGAGATAAGATCTTATTCAACTTTGGCTGGAGATAAGATCACCCCGAGCTTCAATACCAATCTTAATAGGAGATAAGATCTCTTCAACCTTGGTTGGAGACAAGATCTCCTCTGAGCTTTCAACGCCAACCTCAATAGGAGATAAGATCTTCTTCAACCTCGGTTGGAGATAAGATCTCCCCCGAGCTTCCACTTCAACGTCAATCTCGGCTAGAGACAAGATTTTTCCCGAGCTTCAACTACAACGCCAATAGGAGATAAGATCTCCTTTCAACCTTGATTGGAGATAAGATCTTTCCCAAGCTTCAATGCCAACCTCAATAGAGATAAGATCTTCTTCAACCTCGGTTGGAGACAAGATCTCCTCTGAGCTTCTACTTCAACGTTAACCTCAATAGGAGATAAGATCTCCTTCAACCTTGACTGAAGATAAGATCTCTCTCGAGCTTCAACTGTAATGTCAACAAGAGATAAGATCTTCTTCAATCTTGGCTGAAGATAAGATCTCCTCCGAGCTTCAAACATCAACTTCAACAGGAGATAAGATCTTCCCTCGAACTTCAACGTCAACCTCAATAGGAGATAAGATCTTCTTCAACCTCGACTAGAGATAAGATCTCCCTCGAGCTTCAATGTCAATGTCAATAGGAGATAAGATCTTCTTCAACCTCGACTGAAGATAAGATCTCCTCCGAGCTTCAACATCAACCTCAATAGGAGATAAGATCTTCTTCAACCTCGGTTGGAGATAAGATCTCCCCCGAGCTTCAATGTCAACATTCAAAGAGATAATATCTTCTTCAATCTTGACTGAAGATAAGATCTCCCTCAAACTTCAACGTTAACCTCAATAGGAGATAAGATCTTCTTCAACCTCGACTAGAGATAAGATCTCTCCCGAGCTTCAACGTCAACAGGAGATAAGATCTCCTTCAACCTCGGCTAAAGATAAGATCTCCTCCGAGCTTCAACGTCAACTTCAATAGGAGATAAGATCTCCTTCAACCTGATGAAGATAAGATCTCTTCCGAGCTTCAACATCAACCTTAATAGGAGATAAGATCTCCTTCAATCTCGGTTGGAGATAAGATCTCCCTCGAGCTTCAATGTCAATAGGAGATAAGATCTCCTTCAACCTCGATTGGAGATAAAGATCTCCCTCGAGCTTCAATGTCAATAGGAGATAAGATCTCCTTCAACCTCGGTTGGAGATAAGATCTCTTCTGAGCTTCAACGTCAACGTTAATAGGAGATAAGATTTTCTTCAACCTCGACTGAAGATAAGATCTTCTTCGAGCTTCAACATCAACTTCAATAGGAGATAAGATCTCCCTCAACCTGAGTTGGAGATAAGATCTCTTTCGAGCTTCAACCTGAATGGGTGTAGAGTCCGAAAGAAGACTTTGACAGTCACCTTTTTTGTACTTCCTTTTTTCGAATTTCAAACTCAGGAGTAGGAGGACTATTGTTGGGGACAAACCCCACTTTCGTTGAAATTCAGTCTGATGCTTAGTCCAATGCAACTAATAATTACGGAAGAACTTCAATAAAAAATTCTCCTCCATCCGTCGAGCCCTTGTCGAACTTCTTTAGCGGCTGAATTTCTTCAGGAGCCAAACTTCTTCCAAACTTCTCCTTCAGTTGGATGCCTATAGGAGCCGAAATCCTTTCGGACCTCTCCTTCAGTTAGATTCCTTCAGGAGCCGAACTCATCGCAAACTTCTTCTTCAGTCGGACACCTCTAGGAGCCAAACTCCTTCTAGACCTCTTCTTCAGTGGATGCCTACAGGAGCTGAACCTTCCGAACTTCTTCTTCAGTCGGATTTCCTTCAGAAGCCGAACTCCTTTCTGGACTTCTTCCTTCTATCGGATGTCCTTACAGGAGCCAAACTTCTTCTAAATTTTTTCTTCAGATTCCTCGAGGAGCCGAACTCCTTTGAACTTCTCCCAATTGGATTTTTCCAAGACACTTCTTCGAGTTGGATTTCTTCGATCTTCTTTCGAACTTCTCCTTCAATCAGATTCTTAGGAGCCGAACTTCAGACTTCTCCTTCAGTCAGATTCCTTCAGGAGCCCAACTCCCTCCAAACTTCTTCTTCAGATGGATTCCTCTAGGAGCCAAATTTCTTTCAGACCTCTTCTTCAGTCGAATTTCCTCCAAGAGTCCAACTCCCTCCAGACTTTTTCTTCAGATGGATTTCTTCAGGAGTCGAATTCCTTTCCAGACTTTTTCTTTAGATGAATTTCTCCAAAAGTCGAACTTCTTTCGAACTTCTTTTTCAGTCAAATTTCTTCAGGAGTTGAACTCCTTCCGAACTTCTCCTTCAATCAAACTTTTCCACCAGTCGAACTTCTTCAATCGAACTTCTCCACCAGTCAGACTCCTTCTAGACTTCTTCCATCAATCAAATTCCTCCAGATTTCTTCAGTAGATTACTTTCTAGATTTCAAGTAGCATTCTTTTTGAATGAATGATTTCCTTTAGAAGTCCAAACTTTTTTGAAATTTACATATATCAAAGCTCTTTATCCCTCCATGTGGTCTCGAATGGCTTAGTACCAGATAGCTACGACTGTCACTATCAGTCTGTTGTAGACAGTGCTCATCTCATACGGTTCTGAGTGACCAGCTATCGAATGGCTATGACTGTCACTATCAGTCTGCTATAGATGGCGTCCCTCTCATACGACTCCAAATAGCCAGCTATCGAATGGCTACAGTTGTCACTATTTGTCTGTTTTGAACTTCATCTATAAAAGAAATCCTTCAGATATATTTTTTCTAAGCTCTCTTCTTCTTTTCAAAAATTCTACTGAACTTTTTTCTGAGCACTCCATTCCTGTTGGTCAGAAGAGCTGACTTAATCGTCGGAGGATCCTGTCGGAGCCACCACCACCGACTCCGGATGAAACTTTATTTTGTAGGTCACCGACGATGATCTCTTCTTCCTCAACTCTAGTTCGATCCGACATCGATCAGATTCTGCACCAATAAGAGAATTTATGAAAGCCACCTGGGGGGTTGGTCTTTATCTTATAAGATCCTTCAATAAGGATATAACTGGTCGACAATGCAATAAGATGCATAAAATTTTATCAGAAGATTTGAACAATGCCAATGGAATGACTAGATCCAACGTCAATCGACGGTACTTCTAACCCCAATTGAAGCCTCATGGCCATTCACCTAATGGGGATTAGACATCCTAAATCCATTTCCTTGAGCATCGGGCCAGTGTAAATTCATTCTGGTAGCCATCGACTACTTTACGAAGTGGGTCGAAGTCGAATCCATGGCTTAAATCATAGAATCAAAGATTCAGGACTTCATTTGAAAGTCGATCATCTACCGATACGATCTTTCCAAAGTATTGATCTTTGATATTGGCAGGCAGTTCAATGGCGCCCGACTTTACGAATTTTGCGAGGACCATGGGATAGAGCAATGCTTCACTTCAGTAGGCCACCCACAAGCAAATGGAGAAGTCGAGGGCACTAACAGGACTCTCTTGCAAGGTCTCAAGACCAGATTAGATCAGATGAGAGGATCATGGGCAGAAGAGCTCTACCATGTCCTCTGGGCCTACCATATGATGCAAAGAGTACCTACTGGCGAGATGCCATTTAACTTGGCATTTGGTATAGAAGCTGTTATACCAATAGAATTTGGGCTTTCTTTTTTTAGAATCGAGGAGTATGATGAAGACACCAATCCTATTTGGCTCCAAGCATGAGCTATAATGAGGATGGCCTCTCATCGACCGAAAGTGTCTAAGTACTATAATGCTCGGGTCAAAGTCAAAAAATTTCGAGCGGATGATCTCGTCCTTCGAAGAGCTGAAGTCTCACAGCCCACTAAACAAGAAAAGCTTTCATCTAATTAGGAGGGTCCCTACCAAGTCGACGAGGTGGTGCGATCAGGAACTTATCTACTGAAGTAACTCAATGGGACTTTACTTCTCTAGCTATGGAATTTAGCTAATCTTCACATGTACTATCAATAGTTCAAATAAATAAACAAACTTATAAATTCACTTTTTGGGTTCATCAATGAATGTTTTTGTGATGAAAAGACTCGAAGAAGTCAAGCGAAGATCCTTTTGATCGGGATAATTAATAGCGAGTTTCTCAGATCGTTACCACTTCATCTAAAAATTCTTTTGATCAGGATAATTTACAGCAAATTTTTCAGATCAGAACCGCTTCACCTAAAAATCCTTTTGATCGGGATAATTTACAATGAGTTCCTTGGATTGGAATCGCTTAAATTAAAAATTTTTTTGATCGAAATAATTTACAGTAAGTTTCTCAGATTGAAATAGCTTCAACTAAAGATTTCTTTGATCGAGATAATTTACAACGAGTTTCTCAAATCGAAACTACTTCAACTAAAAATCTCTTTGATTAAGAATTTACAGTGAGTTTCTTAGATCAGAACCGCTTCAACTAAAATTTTCTTGATTAGGATAACCAACATCGAGTTTCTTTGATCAGAATCGCTTCAGCTAAAGGGTCCCTTTGACTGAAACGACCCCGCTGCAAGCTTCTTAGATTAGAGCCATTTTCGCTAAAGATCTCTTTGATCAGGATGAAATTACAGCGGACTCTTGAGATTGAAATTGCTTCAACTGAAAGACCCCTTTATTAGGACAAGCTTACGACAAGTTTCTTGGATTGAAACTGCTTAACCAAAATGATCCTTTGATCGAGCCAACAGTTTGAAGTTCATTAAAAACTAGAGCACATATTAAAAAGATTCATGGATTAAAGCCAACCTCTCAGTAGTCCACTTCAAGACATAATACATAGAAAGTAAGAAAGTTACATTCATTCACTATTCATAAAAGTAAAGTTCTTATGAGGGCAATAACATCACTATTGCTTCTACAAGAAAAGACCAAAAGAAAAGATAAATAAAAATATCTACAATGAATCATGCGAATAAAGATCTCGATGCAATAATGTCATCTTCGCTTCACTTCAGAAATAGCATTGGTCAGGAACTCATTGAGGATCGAAGTCTGTCTGCATAATATTTACCTTTTCACAGCATCAAGCATTAGTCTTCGACAAAACCATAATCAATGTCGGGTTAGAGAGAGGAGGCGAGCCCACCGCAAGCTAAAGAAAATAAAGATGATCCCGTCGAGGTTGAAGCAGCATCCGCTTGGAGTCCAACTCTGCACAACCCCTCCATCAAATGCAAATGCATGATAGATACATTAGAAAAATGCTTAGGATTGCATCAAAATATCCATCAAAGCATCCTACAAACTAAAAAAGCCTTAAGGACAAGGGATGCAACCCTAATCGTCGCCCCCAAGGGGCGGCTCCTCCTCTTCCTTCTCCTCCTATGAAGGTGGCATGATCTTAAGCACCCAAGAAACTAAACACTGGACCCTATCCTCACTGGACAAGTATACAATGACAAAACTCTCAGGGTAGGAGAAGATGACCACCCTCGATAGGAGAAGCAAGATGATAAAGATCTTAGGACCAAAAATAAAAATGCTCTGATGAAACATTCATCATCAATATTTCTGAATCTACTAAAGTCAGCCAGTACTCGTCAGCCTTTTTAGGCAGATAATAGTTACCGTGATGAAGGAATAGAGCCTTATCCCCCTTTGAGGGATGGCGCCATTTTGTTGGCATTTTAAAAAAGGGTTTTCAACACCCTCGATGGAAGAATTGGATAGCGAAAGCCCACTATAAATAGAAAAATCCATCATAATAATTAAGCATCAACTCATACTATGTGGAAGTTCGAAATTGGATATTTCTGCGACCTCACAGTTGTATACTAGACTTCGCATAAGAACTACGGTTACGACGCTTTTGAAATCATGCGCATTTAATGCCGCATAGGAAAATGGGTACATTCCGTCAAGTATGCACATGAATAGCAAAAAAATTGCTTCGTGAATTCTCAAATCAAAATTAAATAATCTGAAGCCTTTCAGGCTGAGGTCATAACTCTTTGGATTGGAGTAAAATAGGAAGATCAAATTAGAAGCAAAAATCATGGAAATCAAAAAAAAAAATATTCATAAGACTTTCCTATACAAAGATTCTAACATATACAAAAGGCTCACGAGATATTTTTTGGCTCGTCAACGGAAGCTTCCAATACTTCATCTAGAAAACTTAGATCTAATCCTTAATACTTGGAAGCCATCTCATCTCGGATGATATGTTTGCCCTCGTCATAGGTGTCGAGAGCAAACAAAGCATTCTCATCCTTGAATTCTTTCAATGTCCAAAAATTATCAACCATCCTTGAAACGGCTCTTGAAATGGTGACCTCGACTCATGCTTTCATGTCACACATTAACATGGCCATTTTCTCTTCGGCCATCTTCACCATGGTCAAAGCCTCTACTTCAGACACCTCATCGTTGGCAGATCGAGCTTTGAGCTCCTCAATTTCAGTCTTTAAGGCCTTATTAATGTCCAATAATCGAGCATTCTCTTTGGCAGATCTTTTTAATGCTGCCTTAACATCCTAAGCTTTCTTCTCTGCAGCATCAACTCTATCAAAAGCCTCCCTGACCATATTAGAGAATTTATCTTTGACCATTTTAAGCATTGAGGCCTCCCACTCAAATCTTAATGCTTTGGTCAAAAGATCAGTAGTGTCTTCCATAAACTCATTCAAATAATGGATGAGCTATCGAGATATTACACACAGTTCATGGCCAATGAGTCTGAAAGTAAAGAAATCAAAATAGGACATAATAGTATATATTTCTGGCTTATCCGAATAAAGCAATCCAAGGCCTTTTGCCTCTTCATCTTTAAGGGCTCAGCTAATAGCTTGGATGCATCGGTAAGGTAAAAAAAAATAGAAAAAACTTTGCACGCCAGATCATAATCATCCAGGGCAAAAGTGTGAAGCTCTATTCCGATTGGCGAGTCCTAGAAGTTTCTGTAGCCTCAAAAACCTATACTTCACCTAGCACAACCTTGGAAGTATCGGTCGATGCAATTCTAGGAGTTCTGGCAACCTCGATAAACTATACTTCGTCCGTAATAGTCTCGGAAGCTCCTATTTCTTTAGTTGGCCCCTCCTTTAAAAAAAATCGGAGACATCAGGAGCCAGCAAACTCAGGATGACCTCGCTTAACAAAACAAGGACCGTGGCTCCCCTCAGGAGCCAGAGGGTCCAAATCATGCGGAACCCACACAACTTGAAAATCCTTGATGTTATGGGGATTGAATTCTTCGATTTCAGAGGTTGGCAGCACCGAAAGAAGCTTAACCTAGGCATGAGTAGATCTGCCATCGATCGCATCTGCTTTCCTCTTTCGAAGAGTCTTCGGACCTAATGCCTTTGATGGACTCAGATCCTTCCCTGTGATATGAAACATTAGTTAATTAGCGTCGGATTCCAGGGCCTAAATGAACAATAAATACAAGAGGCAGATATATACCTTCAGAGCTAACTTGACTAAGGCTAACGTTGAAGAGGGTCTGCTCGGATAGGAGCTCCTTCAACTTGGGAATCTTAAAGTCGTGTAAAGTTTTCAGACCCTATTTCAAATGTTGGTCGAGTAGTGGATCTTTCAACAAGGCTTCTTGGGGCTCCCCCCAGTCTATAAAATCTTAGTTTTCGCTCAAAGTACGAGAAATGAACTAAAATCATCCTTTCCTATCATGAACGGCATAAGGAGCACCTCGAATCAGCAGAGGGATGTTCTTCTTGATCCTAAGAGTCACTTACCACTAGCCGCGAGCTCCAGGATGCCTCTTAACAATGAAATAGTATCGAAAGAGTGTGACGGTAGGTTCAACCTCAGTTAGAATGCATGCCGTAGTAAAGTTGCAAATGTACTGCCATGAATTCGGCACCATCGAATAAAACAACATCTTGAGAAAATAAAAAAAAATAATGAAAAAAGGATGAAGAGAAAACCTTAGTCTGACCCAAAAACATTCCTCATATACGCCAATCCGATTAGGGGAGGGTTGCAAACACGTTCCTCTACCTTCGGAACCTCAAACTGAAACTTTAGAGGAATGTAGAACTGGCTGTTGATCAGTATCAAATTTTTTTTCATTAATTCTGATCGAAAAGCCATGGGGTGAACTCGAGATCCTCGAAACAAGCTATCTTTTGCAGGAAGGAGAAGACGAAAGAAAACTAAAGAAAGAAGAAGATTGATAGATGAAAGACCTACAACAAATAGAAAATGGTAGAGTCCAACTTTCTGTCCCCTCTGGGCCTTATATGCAAATTGGGTCGACAAAAATTTGAATGATTCATCTTCTTAGAAAATTGAATACAGAAGACAATGGGGATACATGGCAATTATGTATTAGATGTGGCCTCTGTGTTGATACGATAAATCAATACGGTCGACCAAAATCATGCTTTGCTCCACTTTCAAGAAGATGTACGAAGATGTGCTGTAGTAATCGGCATACGAATGGCGATTTAGATTTCATTCCTTTTGGATTCCTCCGAATTGTCCAATGGATACATAAAAAATGATAGAAATATGGTTCAAGCCATACAACTCGGAACGTCACAGGAGCTCGGAACATTATACAAAAAAGAAGCAAATCGCTTTGGTGAAAATTGGATTCCATTCATAAATCTTAGTGCCATGCTTGGCTTATAAAAAAAAGAAAAAAAATCTTATTATCAACAATCCATCCTGGAAAGATCTTCTCCAACCTTCACTTCTTCTGTCTGCATGGCTATCCTTAGTCGACCTTATTCGGATCCCTGTGAACCTCCCAAGACAAAAGCGTATGATAGACCTTAAGTCCTCGTTCGATTGATCTATCCACAAAAACTCGGCACTACCAGTCGGAAGATGTGTCAAGGCAATCTCTTTACCTTTGTCGGGTTTAGACTTTTATTTAGCCTTTGATAGCATGCGTTGTGATGTTTGAGATAACCATTGAAAAGACACTCGAGCCAAACCTGTTCCCTTGAGATTGTCCTTAATTACTATATTATCATGTAATGTATTTCATGATTATATACTATTTTATTCGAGTATACAGGAGATTGAATCAACAAGATGGATAAATAAAATTAAATATTATTTTAAAATATTTATATTCCATGCATTTCATGAAATTATAATAATGACTTCTACCTCTATTTGATACGTGGGGTTTGAAAAAAAGAAGAAGAAGAGAGTCATATGTTCCATTGTCTAAATTTATCTATTTGGCCACTCCAAGCCATGTTTCTTTAGTTGAGTTTGGATTATTCGGTGTAATTTAGTAGGTTAGGATTGGTTGGGTACAGTCACGGCATAAGATAAGACTCCAACGAACAATGGAGGCTCGAGCTCCAATACTAAAGCCTCCATTTGATATATGGAGTTTTAGAAAAAGAAGAAAGCATAATGTGGAAACAGCGGCAAAGAATAATATGGCAATGGGCCCTGGATGCGACTAGAGACTCTTCACTTCTCTTCGTCTCTGACCCTTGCTCTCGCCACCCAACCCCTTCGCCACCATCATGGAATCCCCCGACTCACTATATGCTTCTTCCCCTGATGGTGGAAGATGGGTGGTGGTAGTAGTAGTGGTCCTCCACCATCGGCAATCCGCTATCCAACAATGGTGGAGCTGATGGCGGTGCTAAAAAAAAAAAAATCAAAAATAAAAAGAGGTCAGCAAGAACAACAATTTTGGCCCTTTTTGTTCTTATTTTTGTGATCCCCATAATGAGGCCCCACCGATGGTCATAAGTGGTGTAGGAGACAAGTTCCCATCTCCGACGACAAGTACTAGCAACGGAGAAGGTCGAAAGAAGAAAAATAAGTTTGGATTTTAGATCTAAAAATAGGAGATCCATGCCCTTTTTTCTTCGATTTTTTTTCGATGAATAATACTGGGAGTAATGAGATTTCAAAAAGTAATAGGCATGGGAGGAGATTGATTGATCTTATACTTGGACTCCAGCCAAGGCTCAATTGCAATCTTCAGCAAGCACAATAACTATAAAGCATCGACAACTAAGGGTGGAAAAAGGAATTGAGAGGATGGTGGCTGCAGCGATTTTTTGATGAGAAGAAGTGGGGGATTGGTATTCTTAAATAAGAGTAGAGTTTAGGCATTTCTAGCCTTCGATGAAGATTGCATTGGAGGATGACTCCTACCATGTTCAGACAGGACCATGCCGTGTTCGGACAGGACTATGCCCTACTGTTCGAATGTGATAATAGGCCTTCAAGTCTTCAAATGGATATTGGGCCAAGCCAAGAGGCTGGCCTACTCAACTTGTCGTTGGGCCTTATGGGGATTTATTCGAAAGAAAAAAAAAAACTGCATGCACGCACGCGTTAATATGCTAGTATATATATTAAAATGGAGGTTTTTCTATTGGCAGAACCTCCATCTAACATGTATGTGATTTTTTGCAACAATACGTAACTTTTGATCATTTAATGTCTGTAATAATACGTAAGTTTTGGCCATTTAGTTTTGGATTTTGCTACGGTGCTTCTTTATAATACTTTATATAGAAAGATATTTAAGATATTTTATAAAAAAGGATATTCAAATCAATAAATGAAGATATTAAGATATTATTTTTTATTATTTTTCTAAATCATCGATGATCATTTGATCAAGAATCTATGATGGTTAGAGATCAACCAAAATGGAGGGACCCGCTAGACAGGAAGGGTGGTGATTGACGTGGTTAGGGGAATGGAAAGGGAGGGGGGAGAGATTCAACGAAGTGAGGGGAAAGGTGGCGATTGATGGGTTGGGGCAATGGGAGATGGGGTGGGAGTGATGGGGTAGGAGCCATTGAGGTGGGAGGAGTCTTGAGGACTGAATCAAAATGATGGCGATAGCTGCAACCTCATGATGACAGCGAAGATAATCCAAAGGGCACAAAAATTGAAGGCAAAATTGCTGTCATGAGACAGCAGGTAGTGGCAACATTCACCATGAGATAGCTTTTGTTCGCTCCTTGGCTCGATGCAAGAGATCAGTCTCGATGGGGATGATGGCCATGTAGGATTTGATGGCGATATCAGTGGTGAGAATGATGGCTGTGGAGGATCTGATGGTAGAATTAAGGACTAGAATAATAGCTGTGGAGAATCCTACGATGGCATCGAGGCCAGAGGCCTTATGGCCAGGGTGAGGGGGGGAGGAGGAGAGAGGCCTCAGCAATCAAGAGAGAGATGAGAGTTTGGATTTGTGAAAGAAGAATAGGAAAGATTCTAAAAATTCAAAAAAAAAAAAACTTGCCACGTATGTCTATATGAAATCGCTTATGTAATTCGAATTATCTATGCACTAACCATACATATAACTAATTAAAATTAATTATTCATGAATAAATCGGTGCAATCTATCTTAGATCACATGGCCAAAGAAAAACTAACTATGAGAAGATTAAAAAATGTTGAAGTACCGTAGCAAAATTCAAGGCAAAATATTTGTGAGGGCCATGGCATCATCGTAATTCGTATCCTTAATTCACATTCAAAGACGTGTCATTTAATTTCACACCGAATAATAAACCGTGGTTGATGGTATTTTTGTAATAAAGGGAAAAAGATGGCCATCATAATGAAATTCGAGGTGGTTGAAACACGCATCATTTAATGTGAATTGAAAGACGAATCATTTAACTTCACACGCCGAATGCTGGACTGTGGCTGATGGTATTTTTATAATTATGGGGAAAAGATAGCCATTGTAACTAATGGAATACGATCGGCCCCTCATCGCATCGTATTTATTTTAAAATTCTATCCATTCATTTTCCAAATATGATGGGATAAATAATACTGCCCATTCATTCCCAAAACACTATAGAACAAATAATATTAGAAAGAGTGTGGCTATATAAATAATTTTGATACTTTGTAAACAAATAATATTAGAAAGAGTGTGGCTATATAAATAATTTGTATTACATTTAAATTAATTAATAAATTTGAAAGAGACATCTTTATCTGTCATTATATTTCATGATTATGATTAGATAGTGTTGATGCAGAATCTGATCGTTGCTTGAATCAGCTGACGTGAAGGTGGACGAGGTCACCATCGGAACTTGCAAAATAAAGTTTCGTCCGAAGCCGGTGGGGGTAGCTCTGGCAGGACCCTCCGACGATCAAGTCAGCTCTGGCCAACAGGAATGGAGTTGCTCGGAGAGTCCGCATAGCTTAGAGAAGAGAGAAGAGCTTTTAGAGATTTAAAGTTTAGAGTTAGGTATTGGAGGGTCCTTTTTATAGGTGAAGCTTGATGGTGACAGCTGCAGCTGCCTGATGGCGGGTCGCTCGAGACTGCACCAGATTTGATACGGAGAGGATGGTATCGTCAGGTCGAAAGCGATAGCCATACCGTCCGATGGTGGTGGGCTGCTCGGTGCTGGTGGAAGCCACTGTAGCGTCGTCTGTGGCAAACTGATGGTGACGTTCGTCCGCTTTAATAGCCATGACTCTTAGAAAGCAGCATTAATTGGGACTTTGCATATTATCGATTTCAAAGAATTCGGACTCCTGAGAGGAAGCTCGGAAGGAGTTCGGCTTTCATAGGCATCTGCTGAAGGTATGCGACTAAGGCTTCGATGCGGACGAGATTCGAAGGAGCTCAACCGACTGAAGGGATGTTCTGGAGGAGTCCGGCTCCTGAAGAAGTTCGATCGAAGGGATGCTGGAGGAGTTTCGGCTCTTGCAGCATCTGGCGGGAGGGTGCGGAGAGAGTTTGGCTCTGGGAGTCTGACTGAAGCCGACCGCTGAGAGGTTCGACTAAAGCCCGACCGCGTAGTCCAAGGAGCTCGACCGCTAAATAGTTCGGCCGACTGAAGGGGTTCGAAGGAGCTCGACCATTGGGAGTCCGAAAGAGCCGACCGCTGAGGAGTTCGATGGCTTGAAGGGTTCAGTCCGACCGCTGGGAGTCTGAAGGAGCTCGACGCTGAGAAAGTTCGACCGACTGAAGGATTCGGTCCGACCGTGAGAGTCCAAAGGAGCTCGATCGCTGAGAGTTTCGATGACTGAAAAGGGTACGGCTAAGATCCGTCCACTGAAGCTTCTTCCATGGCTACTGGTTGCATTAGACCAAACTGGACTTTGGCAGGAGTGGGGTTTATTCCAACAACAGTCCCCCCCACTTTCAAGTTCAGAACTCGAAGGAAAGGAGTGTAGAAAATGCGACTGCCGAAGTCTTCTTCTGGGCTCCGTGCTAGTTCAGGTCGAAGCTCGGGAGATCTCATCATCCAGCCAGAGTTGAAGTAGATTCTCTTCTGTGCGGTCAGAGTCGGGGGTTAGCTCCTCCGGGGGGCGATATTTCTTCAGCAGTTCGAGGCTGACTCGGGGGAGATCTCCTCTTCCTACAGCCGTGGTTAATATGGATCGGAAGAGATCTGATCTCTGATCGAGGTTGACGCGGTCGCTCGGAAGAGATCTTCTCTTGTCGAGGTTTCTTCGATCTTCTCTCTGGCCGAGGCTTGACTTGGGCGCTCAGGAAGATCTTATCTCTAGCTTAGGTTTCGCGCCGAGGTTTCACTGGTCGCTCGAGAGAGATCTTATCTCTGGCCGAGTTAACGCGGGTCTGCTCGGGGGAGATCTTATCTCCTCAGCTGAGATTGATGTGGGCGCTCGGGGAGATCTTATCTCCTAAGCAGCGAGTTTGCCCGGAGGAGATCTTATCTCCTGCTGCGAAGTTGGCCTGGGACCCCGGGGGAGATTCTTATCTCCTTGCAGCCTGAGGTTGCCTCGGAAAGAGATCTTATTCTCCTAGTAGCCAAGTTGTGTCCCGAACCTCGGGCGGAGATTCTTATCTCCTGACGAGTCGAGGTTTGTCTCGGAGAGGATCTTATCTCCTGCGGTCAGTTGATGCGGCAAGATTAGTCCAAAAATATAGTACCGTCGCCAAGTTGCCATCGAGGGAGGATCCTTATCTCCAGTAGCCAAGTTTGCCTCGGAGGAGATCTTATCTTCCTGCGTTCGGAAGTTGTTCCAGGACCCTTCGGAATGGGAGAATCTTATCTCCTACGGCCGAGGTTGCCTCGGGGGAGTCTATCTCCTTGCCAGTCGAGTTTGCCTTGGGAGAGATCTTATCTCCTGCGGTCGAAGTTGGCCTGACCCTCGGGAGAGAATCTTACTCTCCTACAGCCGAGGTTGCCTCGGGGCAGATCTTATCTCCTTGTAGCCGAAGTTGCGTCGGAGGAGATCATCATTCTCCTACGGTCGAGGTTGATGTCGGATGGTGGAGGAGATTTATCTCCAGCAGCCGGTTTGGCCTCGGAGAAGATCTTATCTCTTGCAGCCGAAGTTGGCTCAGACCCTCGGGAGAGATCTTACTTTCTCCTTAGCGGCGAGGTTACCTCGAGGAGAACTTGTCTCCTGCAGTCGAGGTTGATGCGGGCGCTCGGAGTATCTTATCTCTTGCAGTCGAGTTTACTCGAAAGAGATTCTTATTCCTTTGCCGAGTTGCCGGACCCTGGGGGATCTTATCTCCTGCTGCAGTTCGAGTTTGCCTCGGTAAGAGATCTTATCTCTGCTGTCGAAACTTGGCCCGGACTCGGGGAGATCTTATCTCCTGCAGCCGAAGTTAGGTCGAACCCCGGGAGATATCTCACCGTCGAGTATGAGGAGATCTTATCTCCTCAGCCGAGGCTTGATGCGGAGCTCGGGAGAATCTTATCTCCTGCAGCGATTTGCTCGGAGGAGATCTTATCTCTGCTACGAAGTTGGCCAAACCTCGGAGGAGATCTTTACCCTCTCTGCAAGCCAGGTTGCCTTGGGGGAGATTTTATTCTCCTGCCCGCGAGGTGAATGCGGCGCTCAGAGGAGTTTTATCTCCTGCAGCCGATTTTTGGCTCGGGGGAGAGTTCTTAGTTCTCCTGCTGCTGAAGTTGGCCTTGGACCCTCGGGGGAGATCTTTATTCCTTGCCAGCCGAATTTGGCATGGACCCTCGGGAGATCTTATCTTTCTGCGGTCGAGGTTGCCTCGGAAGAGATCTTTATCTCCTGCCAGCCGAGGTTGATGTTGGCGCTCGGAGGAGATCTTATCTCTTGCAGTCGGGTTTGCCTTGGGAGAGCATCTTATCTCCTACTGTCGAAGGTTGGCGCGGACCCTCGGGAAGATTACTTATCTCTTACGCCAGGTTGCCTTGGAAGAGATCTTATCTTCCGCAGCTCGAAGTTGATGCGGTAACGCTCAAGAGAGATCTTATTTCTTGCTGTCAGAAGTTGGCCCGACCCTTTGGGGGAGATCTTATCTCCCTACAGTCGAGGTTAAAGTCTTTGACCTGCTTCATGCTAGGACGAGGTTCTCCTCCTGTTCCTAACACGATAACTGTTGACTTTTTCTTCTCTATCATCACAGAGTTTTTGCATCCAAAAATAATATAATGAAAAGAATTTTACCGAGGAAAAGTTACTGGCAGATATCCCCATTTCAGGGTCGTGGGGGCGTTGTTCCTCCGGGTTCCCTTGGGCAGCAAGGCCGGGCTGGAGACGACCTCCTCTATCTCGTGCTGGCCTTCTCAATTTGGAGCAAGCTTCTCTTGGCTTTATCGCTGGGAGATGATGAATCATCGATGTACCAAGCTCCTCCCAGGGATAACGTTGATGACGCCGTGAGGCGGCCAACCTCCTTGTCATTTCTAGCTATGGTAGCACCCTTGGCCGATCTTTCTGCTTAGGCTGGCATCGGGGGAATTACTCTAGCCGTCCCTTTCTAACGAGCTCTTCTCAATTTTATCTCAGAGCTGAATTGTAATGCCTCAGTGTCGTGGCCGTTGGTCGCGATGGTTACGGAGTTACTGTGCTTCGATCATGATTGTTTGGGAGAGATCGTGAAGTCCTTGTTGGTCTTGGCAGCTGGTTTTCTTAACTTCATGAGAATTAGAGTTCGAAGGAGCATGAGGGGGGCGTAAGTCCGTTGGAACTTTTATGATGGAGGATTCTTCGCGCCCTTTTGTCGGAGCTTCCTTGGTGGTGAGCTCTAGGAGTTCAATCCTTGCTTGCGCTGGAATGACAGGAGGTCGTGAGCGCTGCTCGAATTCTTTCTGTGAAACCTTCTATGAGAGAACTTTATGTTTCTTGCCGGAACTTCCTGCGACGAGCTCGAGGGAGAGGCTCGACTTTACTTCCCGAAACTTCATTCCCCTCCATGTGAATCTTTGTTAGGGGCTTCCTGTGAAGATTCATACTCGAGGGCGAGTATCGACCTCGCATGCGTTGGGCGTGGTCGTGAGCGATGGACCGAACTTCAGTTCACCCTCCTGTGAAAATTTTTACGCGGGTTTCCTTAGTGACATACTTGAGGAGAGTCGGCCTTCGCTCTGGCCGAACTTCACTCCACCCTCCTGTGAAGCTTTCATCGGGAAGGACTTTCATGCCACTTTTAGTCGGGCTTCCTTGACGAGCGAGTCGAGGGAAGAGTCGCCTCGCTTGTGCTGGGGAGGTCCATTTGCGTGAACGTGATCGAACTTCATTCCGCCCTCTCTTGTTGGGACTTCTGCTGGGCTTCCTTGATGAGCGAGCTCGAGGGAGAGGATTCGACCTTTAACTTGCACTGGAAGGGTCGCGAACATGTCGAACTTCATCTTCCGCCCTCCTTGTGAAATCTTCTTGGGGAGAACTTCTGCTCTCCATTTCTTCCTTCTAGGGTGATGGTTGCCCAAATGCTCTTTCTTAAGGTCGATTCCTCGCATCCTCATGGTGGGTTGCTGGCAAGCTCTCCATCGGAGGTTTCTCACTAGTCTGCATACTTCATCAGCGGGCCACGAAACCCGACCAGCAGCGTTGGAATTGACCCATATTTACGGTGGCTTCGCGATGGAACCTGGGCTGCCAGGGCTTGAAATCGGGAGCAGATGGAACCTAGCGCGCAGGCCGACCTGATCGCTAATGATTCTAACGAAGCTGACATTGAGATTTGTCTCTTCCTCGTAAAAGACCATCTCTTAGTGGAGAAGAAGAGGAGATCTCCGTAAAGAGTCTGCTGGACAAGATGAGAATTCATTGCTCGAGCACTTGCCCGTTTAATGCAGTGGATCTAAGAATACTCGGGACGTGTCGGCCCTTTCGTTCTCAAGCCGTCAATCTGTTGACGCAGGAATTTGATCGTCCGTCGAGAATCAGCTGAGAGCGAGGTGGATCGAGGTCGCTCGAGACCTGCAAATTAAAGTCTCATTCCGAGCCAGTGGGGTGGGTGGTCCGGTAGGATCCTCCGATGACTCAAGTGCAGCTACAGGCTGTGGGCCAACGAGCAATGGACGTGTGCCTCACGAAATGAGTTCCGCATAGCTTAGAGAAGGAGAGGAGAGCTTAAAGATTTAAAGCTTAGAGTTAGCGTAATCTTGGAGGGTTCCTTTTTTATAGGTGGACTTGATCGGTGATAGCTGCCAGCTGCCTGATGGTGGGCTGGTGCCCGCTCGAGGCTGTACACAAATTGATTGCGGAGAGGATTATCGTCACGTGTCGTAAGCGACAGCCATACATCCGATAGTGGGTGGGCTGATTCGAAGGTCTGTGCGTGCCTGTTAGGCATCGTCTGTGGCATACTGATTGCTGACCGTTCGTCAGGTTAATAGCATGGCTCTTAGAAACAGCATTATGGATCATTGATTATAGATATGTGCTACGCTATACGGCATTGATATTGATTGCGCAATAGGGCAGTTTGGACTCTTGAAGAGGAAGCTCGAAAGAAGTTCAGAACTCCCGGTTAGGCATCTAGCTGGAGGTGTGTGGCTAAGCCCGACCTCAGAGTTACACGGTGGCGATGTGGAGAGAGAGTCTGATCGACTCGTAGATGGATGTCTGGGAGAGTCACGTGCTTCTCTGGAAAAGGTAGTCCGAGACGCAACGAGCTAGATGCTATGGAGGGAGATGTCGTGTGCTCTTTGCAGACGCTGCTGGCTGCGTGGAGGTGTACGGTAGGAGAGTATCGGCTTCTGCACTGAGGAGTGCCTGAACTGAAGATCGGCCGCTGAGGGGTTCGGCTAAAGCCTGGCCGACTGGGAGTCCAAAAGGAGCTCGGCCGCTTAAACAGTTCGACCGACTGAAGGGGTTCGAAGGAGCTCGCCCGCTGGGAGTCCGAAAGAGCTTGGTACTGAGAGAGTCGATCGACTGAAGTGAATCATCGCTGCCCGACCGTTGCAATAGTCGAAGGAGCTCGCGGTCGTTGAGAGGAGTTCATCGATTGAAGGGGTTACGGGTCCGATCGCTGAAGGTCCGAAGGAGAGCTCGACGCGTTTGAGAAGTTCGATCGACTGAAGGGGTACGGTTAAGACCCGTCCCGCTGAAGCTCTTCCGCGGCTACTGATTGCATTAGGCTGAAGCATCAAATTGACTTCAGGAGGAGTTAAAATTTATTCAATGAGGATAGGTTCCAGTCAGTAGTTAAAACACTTTCAAATATATTTAGTATTTATTATAATAATTCCAATTAAAACAACTTCAAATACCTTCAGATATCAGAATTTTATTGCTCCCTAATCTTACATATAAATCATCTTAATAATGTATCAATAATATATTATTCTCTAAATATTTATATTTGATCAATATATATAATATAAATTTTTATTAAATCTTTATAGATATTATAAGAGTGAAAATTTCTTTTGGAGTGAAGGATTTGTTACTCCTCCACACAATAATAACTTTCAATATTACATATAGAATCCCAAATAATGAATAAAAAAAAATATAGCATTCTCTTAAATAGTTCTGTTATATCAATATATATTAACTTATAACCCCATGCATGAAATGCAGTATTTAAAAAATATTATATTTTATTATATCTATTATATATATTTAAAAATAATTAAAATAATAAAAAAAATATATTTTGTGCATAACATGAATTATAATTTATTAGATAAATCTTTGAAAATTGATAACCTTGATTCCATGAAAATGATGACCTTATGAGATACCGATTAGAAATCGATCAATAAGAATGCCTCTAATTGATGGTTTACAAGAGATTTAAACTTTAGAAATCAAGAAAAAAAATCTTTTTTTTGATGTTAAAACTTTGGAGAACTAAACTATAATTTTCTTTTCTAAAAAAAGGTTTAGAAATCTAAACTTTAAAAATCTTTTTTTGCTTCTCTTCTTTTACTTCTTCTTTGATCCTCCCCTTAAGATTGCTGTATCTAATCTGTGTAGTGTCAGATAATCTATGGACTCCAATCCGATGATCGGTAGTAAGGATGGCACTAAAAAAGAATAATAAAATCATAAATGATTGATTTATTTGCTTAGTCACTATATTTATATAATTTTTTTATATGAAATTAGTTTAATTTTTTTTAAAAAAATTATTATCAATATTTTATGAATATGAAAATAAAACTGATAATGCAATATGATATTCACCATATTAATATATTAATCTTAATTATTATTATAAAATATCATAATATATTTATCCATAACCCAACCAAATTTGATCAGTTTAAAATATTTTTTAGTTTAATATAATATTTTTCGACTCTAATTCCTAATCTATTATATTAATTTTAAAAAATAATGATATTTGATGTTAATAATAGCATAAATTCAAACAGAACTTTGTCAAAGATGTATATACTTATGTGTGTATATATTATATATATATATAAAATATATTATAATGTATGTATAAATATACATTACATAGATACATATACATACATAATACATACATACAAACACACACACACAGATATATATATATACTATATATCTGTGTTGCGGTATGTATAATACATATATATAATTATATATATAGAAATATGATGTATGTATGTATGTATGTATACATATATATATATGTATACATACATACATAATACATAAACATACATACTATATATACATATGTATACACATACATACATTACATACATACATACATACATTACATAATATATATAACATTATGTAT